>JAJJWW010006054.1:0-143835 GCA_023531295.1 Papaver armeniacum | reverse complement strand
TCTTGTGTTGCACCAGGATGGTGCATCACCGCCTCGACCATAATGGCTTAGCACTCACGCCTCGTAGCTCATTTTCAACCCCGCTTTCATCTCAATATCATCCGCAAACACTATACCTGCGGTTCTGTCCACAGCCATCAGTGCAAACATCGATTGCCCTTCTCTTTAGCCATTTTGCAACCACCACTTGCTGATTCAAGTCCCTTTTTCATCAAAGAAATTTCATACTCCTCCAACCATATGACAAGCACCATCATTATACGAAACTCCCAAAGTCACTCCCTGAATTAAACTTTGTATGCCAATTGAACGCCCATGAGCGCAACCATGTAATCAACCAACCTACACTTGAGTATCTCGGTATTCATCACCAGCCATTAACATTTCCTCGATCCTTCAAACATTCTCACAAAACCAAGCCATGGTATGCTCCACTTTGCCTGCACTATCCCCTGGCGCACTTGCCATCATACTCTACTCAACAATCACACCTATAGCTCGCCAATTCCCCCGCAATCTCCATTGCCAATTCTATCTCACCACCTCGAGCCATCTCGGTGGCCCGTAGCTCATCCACACGCACTTCATTTATGCATCTGCAAGTCACAATCATTCTCCCCTGCCATTGCATCTGGCCATACCACCACTACCATAGCAGAACCACCACTTCAATGCATCATTTTAATTCCAGCACAACACAGCAACATCAGTCATAATTCATCTCAGAACCAATCCCTTATCTCCAGCTGCACAGCCCTCTTGCCTGCAATGCTCAAATACCACCATCTGCTAGTTCACCTCCTTTCTCATGTCAGGCAACACACCCACAAACTCCTTCTGAGCAAGAACATCCACCTGAAACTCATCTCCACATTCAATTCCAAACTCAAATCAATGTTCTTTGTACTCGTAATCCCTGTGACCATCATCTCACCGCCAACTCCAAGCACCAACACCTAGCTCCCTAAAATTGAGACATTGCTTCACCGGGCTTGCGGCTACATAGCCCCGCAACTGCTCAAGCTGAAGTCTGCTGACTCAAATCACAAGAAATTCACGCTTTCTCTTGCATTCATACAAGCTCACAAACCTTGTAAAACCAACCACAACCAACACAGACCATACCTTTCACCACATCACCACGGAAGCACAAACCTGCCCACCGCTAACACCATCATCTCACTTGCGAACACAGTTAACGACATAATTACATCGATGCACAGACTCGGCTCCATCGACTTATCACAACCATCTAATGAACTAGATCCCATAATCGTTTCTCGATCTCTACTTTCAATTATCTTAAAGCTCTGGTCAACAAAGATGACAACCCAACGATTGTTCGCCAAAAACCCATTTCTGCAATCATGCGATCCATTGCAACCAACCAACATCAAACCCATTAATCAAGCTTGATGATAAAAACCTAACTCCATTTTCATTTGGTTCTCGATCTTATGCACTGGCATCAACAATTTCAATTCTTCACAGATCGAATATCGTCGATCGGACAAATTCTTCCCTCGGGTATCAATTACTTCTCCTCTGAGTTTCTTCATCCCTGAGCTTCAACTCTATATTCAATCAATATCGATTCCTTCTCTCTGTTGAAATAATCGAACCCCAATTTTCCTGTCACTTTCGATTGCTTTTTCTCATTCAACAAACTACACAATCCATTCGAACTCATCTCTGCTTCTAACTTGATTTAGGCTCAAAACCATCATCTCTTCTCTCGGTTTCCACTCGGTTGTGATCATGGTTCTTTCAACTTTCGGTGTAGGAAAATACTTGAGTAAATGATTGAGAAAGAGAAATTTCTTCTCGATTTAGGGTTAGATATATTTGGATAATAACACCCAGTAACACTTGATAAGGGATAACCAATTATAGCCCCTTAACCTTGGCTGGGCTGCTACTAGTATACTTCCAAAAGAGAGTTGCCCCTTAACCTTGGCTGGGCTCCATATATCAATCGCCTGTAGAATGACCTTTTTGCCCTTTTGCTCAAATAGAGTAATTTCTTCTTCTTTTCCTCCGTGCGACTCCAAAGTAGCTACAAGACTCAAAACAAAGCGTAAAATACATAATTTACAAGAAAAATAGCAAAGAAAGCATAAACTACTAGATAGTAAATTAGGTGTATTCTACACCTATCAAAGACCACTCTTAGTATTTTACATACTCGTTGATAGAAGAGAGTAATCTTATTAGGTGAAATCTCTTACGTGGGCCTTCGTTTAAAGTCTTATTTGGGATCAAGAAGCATTTAGTAGAGACTGTTTGGGAAACTAAATCGCATTGTTATTTTAGTTTTCAACTATTGTTTCGATTGACTAACGGTAAAGTTGAACCTTGAAAGATCTAGTTTGTTTATTTTGTGATCCTTCTCGTATGATAAGGCCACTCAATCTAGTTCGACAATTGACTATTTTAGATGTACTTGTTTCGAGATATGATGATAAGACTAGTGATCATCTAACGTTAATAGACTATGTTATGTGTGTGATCGATCATTACTAGGAACCAAGTTGTTTTTCCAGTCCTTTGAAGATTGGAAGACTACAAACCTTTTTCTTTTTGTTATTATGATCTTTGTGATACTTCTTGCATCTTGACAAACTATTTATTTTATATACTTAAGAATTGTTGAAAAGATCATGCAAATTTGGTTAGTTCATTTTCTTGAAAATTTCTTGATTAGAACTTATCTACGAGATAGATTATTTATACGGTCTTTGTCTTGGTATTGATGTTTTGCCTAAAGGAGATTATATTTTTAAATCAAAACCCGTATACTCAACTATATCTATGATCTACCCATATTGGACGATACACGGTGAGGTGGTTCTCAACAAAGTTACTCCTTTACTGTCTCGGATTACAATCCAAATGAGCTGAGATGGTGGAAGTCTTCACAACAGGTGAAACAACTTGAGATAATAGACTCTATCTTGGGATTCACGTGCGTAGACCAGATTGGTTGTAGGCACATGGATACTGAAGGAACCGAGTAACTAGGAGCATTTACTTTATGTGAATTATACGAAGTTACGGTAGTCAATTTGTATGCGGCTTAATTATGAGAGTATTCAAAACTGAACTAGGCCTCATGGTTTTTCTGCCTTATATTTTTCCTCGTTAACGAAATCTTGTGTATTGTATGATTTACTTTACTTCCGGATGCTTAGCTTTATAATTAATGTAAACACACTTGTATGTTAATCAAACACTTAGTACAATCTTATTGATTGATACAATTTTGAGCTTACATTATACCAAGTGTACATCTCGTTGAAATAGTCTTTCAACATTTGTTGTCTTTATAAGATTATACAAGGTGTGTCTCGTAATAGGTTGATATCAAAAAGTTATAGTATATTTGGTACCCTCTTCATTTCACAAGATGAATTTGATGAAATTAATCTCGGAAGATAGGACAACGCCCGATAATAATTGGGATTGATTAAAATGAAGAGGACTTAAATGAGAATGAAACTAATACAATTATACTTGCTTATTTGTAATTTTAAATTTTGAATGACATAGTTAGTTTACAATTCAATGTAATCCTTAGTTTTAAATTCAATGTAATCTCAAGTTCTAATTTCAATGTTTATTTAATTCAAATTACACAAAACCAAATTACATTAATATGATTAAAATACTTGAAATTGTAACTATAAAGTAAAAAAATATGCGATTCTTCTTAGATTCAACTCACCCTGCTCAATAAGATCCTCCATTAGTCTTAAATTTAAACCTTTGTTTTGAATTCTTTCTCTTACCATCCTACACTTTCTTGCGTGTATACCATGAATGGATTGAACTTATTTCCCCAAATCTTTATCTGCATAACTTGTCCATTTGGTATCCGTTGGGTCTCCTTGGTTACCATATTATGCAAAATTATGCAGGTGATCATAACCCTATTATTTCTATTGGATTAAAAGCAACGATATGGTCCACAAATTATATGGAACTTCCTTTATTCAAAGTACCAAATGATCGTTCGACATCCTTTGTACACCCAAATCGATTCTTCTTAAAATACCTTCAATCACGGATCTTCTTGTGATCGGTGTTTGAGAGTAAGCTTGGATTAAAGTTAACCATGCTGAATAAATTCCCGCCCCCAAACCATACCCTTTGTTATAGTTATTTTCATTGACAAAGTGAAATTTACATCTAGAGGATTTCCATACTTGAGTTCTTCAAACAAAGACGATTATGCAAAATAATCACTCTAGAAAAACATATGGTTTTTACTAGTGGCCCTTAATTATACTTGACCTTGCCAAGCATAATGACATTCATGCCACTCTCAGGTGCATGCAATCAAGGCTACCTAGCATTCTAAGAAAGCCTCTCTTCACATTTTCAACTAGTAGTCGGTCGACATCGTTATTTGTTGGTTGTCGTGAAAAACTTGGACTAAAACAATTGACTACAGTTTCGCGAAACATACTGAGATTTTCGTATGTTGTTGTTTTTGCCATACGAATGTACTCATCACGACCATTGTTGGCATACCATAACCTAGAATCTTTTATCTGCAATGACCTTCGTACATTTCATACATCGAATTTATGGTTTACCCGGAAAAAGTTCTCGATAAACCTAATAAGCAAGTGTTGCGGTATCCGGAAGCAACGTTGAAAATATTCAATCAGTATATACAACCGTTGATAAAACAATCATGCATCATTTATTAATGTCATTCCTCTTGAAATCTCCACGCATATCTTCTTATCAATCCTGCTCTTGCTTACAAGCTCGCGGTACTTGCCCATGTATAATTGTATCATGGTGTTGGTCATCGTTCTCTCATCATCTGAATCTTCATCCATTCGATCCAACCGCTGCATTCACGTCTGTTATTGTTGGAAAAAGAGTAGCACAACTGTGTTCCCTTCGTCATTTTCCAAATCAGGATGCATAAGAAAAAATAAAATATTGATTGAAACGACTGAAAACAAGTAATATATTGAAAAAGTTGGATGAATTTTTGTGAAAATACAAAATAGATCAAAATTGTGTGTATGTTTGTGTTTTTTTGCTTGGTAAATTGTAGATATATTAAGAAGAGAGACAAATACACTAGGGCTAGCCACCACACAAGGAAGCTAAAAAGGAAAAAAACAACAAAAGAAAAAGTCAAAGCTAAAACAAAAGAGGTATGGGGGATCCAATAATAGAAGGAGATTCGTATATGTAAGAAGGAGGTATAGCCGTAAAATGTAGCCATTGTTGTCAAAGATCGAGATGATTGTATCTAGTTGTTTTGATGATCGGTTTATGTTGTGTTGAGGCTCGACTCAGCCTGGAACGAGCGCGCCAGCTAAGGCCAATCGACTCAAATATCGCTGATATATTTTTTTCCACCGTGAGAAAATGAATTTACCTACCCACGCGGACCATCAAATGGTTAATTAGCTTCTGATGCTCCATTGACTTGCTTTCTTGGGATGTAAATTTTGAGGGTTTGTTCACGTTGCTTTTGATGGAGAAATGAGTTTTAATTAGGTGTTTCTTGTTCTTGGTGTGGTTTGATCTTAGGACCTTAGGGTTTTATGCTCATTTCTTTGAGTGAATGAATCTCTTTAGTCCCACATTGGGTATATTAGAGAAGGAGCTCCACTATATAACTATGGATATATTGACAAACCAGGATGGAGAGAGGGGAAAACGATACATGGCCCAATGCATGTCATATGCGTGTATACCATGCACCAAGGTTGTCTACTCGAAATTATTTTTGCAAGTTTTTTCTTTAGGAAATGAATTCCAAAAATATTTTCTTTAAGAGTTTTATTTATGAGATTTTTTTTTCTTCGTGTTTTAATTGTTTTACAAGAAACAAAACTCGTTTTAGAAGAAAACCTAAACCTAACTTGATTTGCAAGTAAACTTATCCTATAAATACAACTCGAAAATTTGTTTTCAAGACACACCAGAAGTGACTACTTTCTAGTCTTCTTTTTCATCATCTTCTTATTTTGTTTTGCTCGGCGTGTTTACTTTCATTTCCCGCTGCTAAGTTTAAGAGTGGATAACTTACATTGTGCTAGCTCAAGTTATATCGGGCAGTCTTATCCTAAACACATCTTCGCACATTAGGATTTAGCATTGCTCTTCTTGATTATACTCGTGAACTAATATGTTAAGGATAACTTGTTGAACCCGTGATTCTACCATCGTCAAGTTATTTGGTAGAGTTGTTTTGATTCGTTCTTTTATATATATTAATTTTGATACATCAAACATGTTGTTTATTTCAACACTTTTTGCTCGTATTTTTTTTCCAAGCCGTAACAATTGTTAGACTTTGGCACAGTCCTCGTCCATATACTAGATGATCGGCGCCACGGTGGGACTGACGAACGAAAAAATTGACACAAAACTAAATTTTGTACTCACAATTTAGTTCTGCCATAATGACACCGAGTCGGACTTGTAAATTTGTAAAACAAAGAAACATTCAAACAAAGATATCATATTTCTTTGTAAAGAGATGTAAAGCAATTTCTACAGTTGAAAAGTGAAATTGAATTTAGTTGAAAAATGTTCAGAGATGTAGAATGCAATTCTGACGGAAACTTAACCGAATACGTGACTCGAAACGCATACATCCCTTTGCGATTCTTCAAATATAATTTAACGGTCACGGAACATGGAGCTGAGCCCGGTTCCGTGTAAGTATGCCTAACTTTCGGTTGATCTGGTTACCGAGACAAATGAGTTGAATAGGTCAGAGTTGACTACTTTGTAATAAAATTCAGCAGAGTTCTATTCGTTTTTCCACCGATTCGAGGCCAATTCCAAATTTTTGAATCTCTTCTTCCCCGTGAAATATATCCTAACATACATCTAAATCAATTCATACAATCATTTTCATGCACTAATTCCTTGCATCATTATTAGAAGCTCAGCCACTCTTGACAATATCTTCCACTCCTATCCTGTAATCCCTACGAGATCCTTATCTATCCATTCCCATCTGGGCAACACCACACAACACCCTTGATCCATTCCGGTTTCATTCCGAGGCCACCTTCAAGAACTCAAACACCATTGTATTCTTCTCTGGGAACTTGTAAACTATTCTTCGTCATCTCCGTTTATCACTTCCCAATAATAGCAACACCGCATTCCTGTGACTCAGTGCAAATTCAAATCTCACACCATCTGTAGGCCGCCACCGGCCATCATTGGCAACATCAACACACCGCCATTGATTTTCAAGCACAACCACAATTTCATTATCACTGCTGACAATCCTTGTTCTCTTACTTGCAAATGCAATTGCACATATCCCATTCATCGCACTCATTCGATTTCATCAACATCCATTCTCAAGTTCGGACCACAACAACTTCTAACTCTTAGCTTCACCATAACCTTTCTCTTGATTTCTCATTCCGTAGACCACCATATCCATCGGAATCTCAAAACACCAACATCAACACTTGAAATGCATTGTTAATGAGATAGCATCAATACCATTTCTTCAATCCCGTTCATATCATAACTCGTAAAAACCTAGGCATACATCTAAGCAAATTCAAGTCTTCCCTGTACTGCAAAACCACTTCAGCTGCACCCCAAATGAATCAGTACCACAACCAGTCTTCTCTCTTACTGTTAAAGCTCATTCTCGCCACCATACCATTATCCGCACCTGCGATTCAGTTAAACCACCAAACACTAATCTCAACCAGAAACCTAACTATTCATGAAATATGAACTAAATCGCAGAAACCCCATACACTGATTCGAATCACACAAAACATGAACCTAACATGAACCTTTCAGTTAATCCCTAATTAGCAGTCCATTAAAAACCGAGAAGGGTGGTGGTGGTGGTTCAGTTTCAATGAGAAGTTGGCGACAGTTGAAGATGCAATTCACCCAATTCGAATTTAGGGTTTCATTTAGATTAGATGATGATTGAATCTTTAATCGAATCAAACTCTAAATTCGAAATAGAGTGAGAGATCTGATTGAAAGAAAAAGGAAATTTCGATGGAGAGATTCAATTTTCTTAATCGAACGGCATGATGATGAAGATGAAGAAAAAGTAGATTGGAGTTTTGTTTTCCAAAGTGAAGAATTCTAGAGGAGAAGAAGCTAGAAGAAAGAAAGGAATAAGAAAGAAAAAGAAGGAAAATTTTTTTTGGGAGGTGGTGGATTCGACCCTTTAACCTCTACCTCGAGTTTTACTAAAACACCCTCAACAATTAAAAGATTTCCAACCTCCATCATTTTGAGGATATCCTTTTGTAAATAAGCGTCGTCCCACTAAATTTACGTGATTACCCTTCATTTTTCTTGGCTAAAATATCTTGTCTTTGTCTTTGTCTTGCAAAAAATAAGCGTCTTTGTCTAAAATTTGATGTTCTCCAAAACAAAAATTAATTACGCCGTATTATATTTTGAGGGATATTTTGATTTTTGTTATGCAAAAGTGATGTATTGACACCAAATTCAATCTTTTCTTTGTGTCAAATTGAAAAAAAAAAACGTGTTGTCCCACATTGACACAAAACGTCACCATATATATACACCTCTAGTCTCTTTTGTGTCAAATTGAAAAAAAGTCATGTCCCATTGACGGTCGCCATATATAAAAGGCCTAATTAGAATAGCAAGAACCTCAACGTCAATCCTGAATAATGAAATTAAAGGAAAAAAAACAGCATCATCGGTCTCACACACGCGTATAAGGCTACATGGTTATGTCATGCTCATGCATGTCGAAGCTAGGGAGAGAGATGATTAAAGAATGAATATAGGATGTAGCAGATTGGTTTATTGTTTGCCCATTACCTGCTCGTCGTTTACTATTTTGATCAGCTTTTTCTTTTTCGTACCATGCATGCTGCTTATAAGTAGAAGTTAAAGAAGTTGTTGAATGAAAAATGACCAAACATACATGGGAACTTGGAAACATATGCCATTTCATTTGAATTTTCTTTTTCTCTCGTGTTATAAATAAGTTACGTAATCTCAGAGTATGGATCCTTTTCCTTTTA
This sequence comes from Papaver armeniacum, assembly GCA_023531295.1. Taxonomy (NCBI): domain Eukaryota; kingdom Viridiplantae; phylum Streptophyta; class Magnoliopsida; order Ranunculales; family Papaveraceae; genus Papaver; species Papaver armeniacum. The sequence continues at coordinate 134,800 of JAJJWW010006054.1, read as the reverse complement.
CATAAGAAAAGAAGAGGAGAATAGGGATCGAGATCTCTTTATGTTTTCCTTTCCTTTGGATCAAATCATGATCTAAGAGATCATAAAGTAAGATCGTATATGTAATTTGATTTTCGGTGGTCCAGTGATCGATAACAAGTGTTCAAACGTACCTGTGTTCGTATGATAGTATAATAACGAATCATATTGGGACGTGGGATCGAGCACAGCTGCACAATGACTCCTGGGGAGCTCAAATCTCGATATAAAGCGAAAGAAAAATGGAACAGAAGAGCCCGAAAAGAGATAGAAATAAGCAACGTTCTAATTTGAGTTGGCATTAAAAATGTTCTGAGCATTCCCGGAAACAAGATACTACCATTCGGGAACTGAGACAAAAGGAAAACTTTAGCTATTCAAAATATATCTTGGAGCTCTTGACTTTATATAAGGGAAGATTCTTTTTCGTGGGCAACGTTTCTTAGTTTAAGAAAGTATAGATTTCTAGAAGATTCAAATGCAAAGGAGGTCCTCACTCTACGGATATATATGCCAGTATACTACTACTACTGGGTTGCACGGGCGCTCCATTTCTTGAGCCGTGTCCGCGTCCGACTCGCGGCGGACACGGGACACGCGTGGGACGCTGACACGACGCGTGTCCGACGCACCAATTTGCGCGTCCTGCGCGCGTCTGTTTGGGCGCACCGATGATGCGTGTTCGACGCGTTTTTTTTTTTTTCATATAAACTTTTTCCTTTATTTTTACTATTATTAACCAAATGAAGAAAGACAAACATTTAGATCAATAATTTAGGTCTTTATTAGGATTTTGTAATTGGAAATGACATCACGTATACCCTTAGTTGGACATGTGTTGATCTAAGGGTATATGTGATGTGTTTAATAGTGACTGATTATTTGACATTCGGCGTGTATAAACAAACGATATCTTCTTTTCTTTTGAAATTTATACATATGTAAAATAATTTTTTAATTTTTAGGGTCGAAATACTTGACTTTCTTTGTATAAATACATGATTATATATATAAATAAAATATGTATATACGTGTCCGCGTCCTAGTTTTTTGAAAAATTTATAGTGTCCGCGTTAGCGTCGTGTCGTGTCCGCGTCTACGCGTCCGCATATGTGCAACCCAGTACTACTATATACATATACATCCGACCCATGCTTATAAAGTACTGGTACGCACCGTTGACGCAATTTTCAAAAGCAAAACAGTGTGTCCCAGTAGGAGATATTCTACGTGAACCTAGTAGAGTTGGCCATAAAAATGTGGACCAAGCAAATCCGTGCGATTTTATAAACACAAAATTGGTCAAAAAGACCAAAATCATATTCTAAAAGACACTTAGGTTTTGATGAAATAATAAAAAAATTAAAAAGATAGAATGGACAAAAATTTAAAAATAGGCCATTTCATCTGTCCCATTTTCAATATTTTTTCTTATTTTTATTTTACACGTGATGATCCAAGCATTTTTTAAGTAATGAATCCGCTATTTTTTTGGCTATTTCACCCGTATTTTTTTACTAAAAAATTTTTTGGACAAATGACCCATTTTCTCTTTTATAAAACGGGACCAGTTTACAGTTACACCTTCATTGGCCAGTGCGATTCATTGTGAAGGTTAACACTGATAGTAGTGATTTTGAAACTATCACACCGTTTGGTGAAGGTATCCATATCGTCATATAGAGATACTGTCTGGTTTTAGAGTACTCCCTCCGTCCCTAATTAGATGAGCTACTTGTAGTTTGCACAAATTTTAAGGTAAGGAGGAAATTGAAGTATATTTAAGTATTTTTTACAATTATACCCTTATGGGCAATAATTAGTAAATTTAGAAACAATTTATCTCTTAAACTATACCATGGGTTTTTTATAAACTTTATACTAGTTGAAAAGCATTTTAAAACACCTACGCAACGAATATAAACATGACTATCAAATTATACATATTTCTTATAGAAAAAATAATCAATTAAAATGGTTGTTTTAGAAATATCCCCTTGGTTAGTGAAATAGCTCATCTATTTGTGGACAAAACTAAAAACCAAGTAGCTCATCTAATTAGGGACGGAGGGATTAATAATTTAAATCTAGTCAAACAGTCGGGGTCGAGGTCAAGCATATTTTGACGCTCATTTTCAGAATGCACAAGGTATTCAAATCGTTTTGCAACCCTGTGGTCCCACATGCTACTCGCCCAATCCAAGACTAGATATACTATGTGTCCATTCAGATTTTCCATTTGCCTATGTGTCCATTCAGAAGTAGAACGTCGTGGTCAACATTTGTGCCTTTCTCTTTGTTTTTTGATAAACATATCTTCTCTTTGTTCTCGAAGACGAGCATGGCGTTTCCCAAGAAGCAAATCGATATATGCTTTGCTGTATTTAGGTGTGTGGGTTTAAGGTTTTTAAATGGGGAGAAGGTGAAAACTGTAGCAGAAAGAGGGAGCAACATCCGTTCATCCCATGTCCTTACTCAACACCAAATGTGCATACACTGTGCATTGAACAAGGAAACACGATTATTATTATTTTGGGCTATTTTGCGTGTCCTCCCCTATAAGATTGCTAATTAGTGTTTCTCCCCCAATAGATTGAGATTAGTGTTTCCTCTCGTCGTTAGTTTTTCCATCCATTACTCTGTTAGCTGAGTCAACGCATGTGCACGCGTGGGCGTGGCATAGATTGTACACGTTTTTCATGATCTCCCGAAAATACCCCACTAATGTTCTTCTCCATCTCCGGCATCAGTACGCTGGCCTTTTCACACCAAAGCTTCAATTAACCCCATAAATCAAATCCATCCTTGTTACAGATACTGCAGCCGTCTAATTCATCCGGTAAAACAATCAAATTCAATTACCCACCACCATTTGATATCAATTAAATTAACTCATCCAATTACAAGTCTTTGGGATCATTCCAAAACTAACCAAGATTGTACCCGAGAGAAAAGTCCTCTAACAAATTTTGTTATTTTTAATCCAATCCGAAAAGAGTGCAAAAATGAGGATCATCGAGTGCAACTTTACCGATCTTGACGTATGGACGTAAGCCCCGGGCTCCCAGTTTGTAAGGATCCACGATACCCAACCAAATGGCTCCAACTTGACTGTTTTTGACAAAAACATATGCGATTAGACATAGAGGGTTATACCAAATCTAAAGTGATTATCAATCTCGATACTGACATATGTTTATCACAATTAATCAAAATCATACCCAACCCCAACTTATTATTTCAATCAAATTGATCTTTCACCGATTTTTTCTTTTCTCGATACACTTGGCCCATCTTTCCCAAACCCCAAAACACACCTTAGGCTTCACGGATCATTAATCAAACAACATCAGCTTGGGTCCTTTCCTGTAAACTCAAATTCGAATCAAACTCTATATCGGATAGATTTCTGCATAACAAATGATAATGAATTGAGAATCAAAAACCAATGAACCTGCCATGAGAGAGATGCTTCAAGCTTTATAAACCTAGAACTGGTTTTGTTCGATTTTTGAATAAATCGTCAAATTCATCGATTTACTTTCACATATATAATCATACGGGTTAATTGGATATGGTTTTGTTTTGATTCTAATGCTCCTTTACAGTTTATGCTTCATGATAAGGATTTTTGAATGGGAAGAACGAATCGGTGGGTTTTAGTATTTGGGAAAACGAGTGTTGGTTGAAGTAATCAAGAAGACGAGGATATTTAGGGAATTTCGTTTGACACGTGTATAAATTTGCCACGTGTGTACTCCCGCCGACCGAGCTAACCGAGGAATGGATGGAAAATCTAACGATGGGAGGAAACACTAATTTTAATCTATTTGGGGAGGAAACGCTAATTAGCGATCTTGGTAGGGGAGGAAACACAAAAATAGCCTTTTTTTTTATATAAGAAAATATCAAATTCCTTATCCTATACTTTAGACAATATGAAAGGGAAAGTACAAAATCTAGTTATAATCGTGGTTGTTTGAGAATTCTCGAGTCAAAAAGGATAGGTTTTCGTCGGCCATCTAGAGTTGATGATACTACGATTACATATTTTAGAAATAGAGAAATTGGGTCAATTGCCCAAATATTTTTAAAACATGGTTTTAATGGACGAGTAAAAATTAGTATGGGTGAAATGGACACCAAAAAAAATAGCAAGAATGAATCTGGATTCATCCTGGCTTAAACTTAAAAAATAGCGAGGGTGAAACTGGATGCATCCTGATGCAAATTAAAAATAAGAAAAAATATTTGAAAATGGGTAGGATGAAACTGTTTACATCCTGGCTATTTTTACATTCTCGTCCATTTAAACAGTATCAAATTTTACATGTCTTTTTCACCCAGAAATTGTCGTTATTGGGTTAATTGACCAATTTTGTGTTAGAAATACTAGCTGCTAAGAAATTGTTTGATCTAGTGACTAGATTAAAAGATAAAGCTTTGAAGTTAAAATGTTTAAACTTCTGATATTCAAATTGACTGCTATTGTTGAATCGTTCCTCTCTAGCTTTTCCATACATTTCAATCAGCAGCTTTAAAATATGTTCAGAGTCGCTTTGGAATTCGATATGATGACCTGAAAGCTCCATTGCCCACTGAAATGCCGCTTCAACTCCTTCTTGTTCTAATAGGTCTCTAGAGTTCCAGCCTGAAGAATTTCCTCTGGATTCTTTGCAATTTCCTATATCATCAATCAGAGTTAAGCCAATAGCAGAGTCACAAATTTCAGGTAACATAGAGATTGCAATATTAATTGGATACCTAAAATGTCCTGATAACTGCCAACAATTTAGAGGAGTGATTTTGAGATTAGGGTCATTTAGAGGATTATAATACAGAGTTTGATTGATGTTATGGCTACCATTTTGTATGTGATTAGAAGAGTTCAAATATTTAACAATGGTATTTGAAGTTTGCCAACTGTTTTGATCTTTCTTTTTGAAAACTTTGTTACAGCGAGCCTTCCAAATGTGTCAGTTGATGGTACTACAAAATTATGCCCATACTATGTAACTATTGTCTCTTCTTTATCCCTAAACCAGTTGTTTATCCAATCATGACAAGTAGTAGTTCCGTTTTTAACAAATTTCATCCGAAAATTTAAATGGTTCCAATCTTGCAACCAAAAATTACAATCCAAGAACAAATGTGTAAGGGTTTCATTATGGTTGTTGCACAAGGCGGTGTAGTATTTATATTTGGTATTTTAGCCGCTACACACATACTGTTAGGTAAGATTGAATTAGTTATTTTCCACATGAACAATTTTATAGATGGGGAAACTTTCAGTTTCCAAATTTTCCCCCAATCTGTAGCATTTAATTCGCTATTGTTGAGTTTGTTGTACAAAGATGTTACATAAAATTTATTGTCCTGTGTTAAGGTCCAAATGGCTTTATCTTCACTGTTATTTGTTGGGATTTCAATCTATTTTATTATGTTAACTGTTTGGTTATCAAAGTATTTGTCGAGTTTAGCAGTGAGCTAGAGTTTATCATGGGTCATCATATCACTAACATAATTTAGGTAGTGGTGTCTATATTGGGTTTAGCTAATGGAGGTTTAACATTTGGTATCCAATAATCATGTCCATATATTAATTTTGTTACCTTTTCCTAGTGACCAGAAGCAGTTAGGTTGCATTATGCTAATCCCATTTTTTATCCCTTTCCAAATCCAACTATCAGTTTTTTTGGGTGTAGGATCTAGATGCATTATGTCGGTATTAGGATAGTAGATAGCTTTAAGGATTGATCCCCATAGGGAATCAGGATCATGTTGAAGTCTCCATCCCATTTTTGCTAACATTGCTTTGTTAAATTGTTCAATGTTTTAAGACCTAAACCACCATTTTCTAAAGATTTGCGTGGTTATCCTGTGCTTTGAGATAGATGCCCTTCGGGTTTTCAATATTTTTTGGGATATTTAACGTTTGGTACCCAGCAAATGTCCAACACCTAGCTTTGGTACCCAATATTTGAAATATTAAGGGTTGGTACCTTGACCAGTCAAAAACCGTTAAGACCACAGTTGACTAAACAAAAAAAATATTTATTTTAGATAACTAAATGATTATTTCAAAAAATCCAAAATTACCCTTAATCCGACGGTCCAAAAATGAAACACCGATGAACCCTAGATTACTCTTCTTCCCCACTTTTGTCTGCTTCCCTATCTTGATCATCAAAATTTTGAACTCCCACGTCATAGAAAGTGCATCTAATCGACCACCACCATTTGATAAATCATAGTTACGATAGTGACCATATTAACAATAACCCATTATTTGATATCATGACTTTTGTCCACTGGATTCACGTTGGTTACCTTGTAATTTGATTGCTTTAAAGAAATCAGAAGGTGAGTAATTAAATTTTTGTTAGTGGAATTAATCTCAGTTGTGATCATTTATAACTCATTTTCTTCATCAATTTTTCAGCGTTGGAAACATTGACCCCAGATGCTAACGAATTCACCGGAACGATGAGGAATACCGATGATTTTAATGATGATAAAAACACAGAGGTACCTGAACAAGATGATCAAAATATTAAAATTAAGAATTCAATTGAATCTGAAACGCGGAGTTTCTTGCTTACATTATCGGTTTAAAGAGATAATAGTGACCTAACATCAGAAAATTAAAAATGAAACCAGAACAGATCAAAGGATTAGTGAATATGATTGATTTTATGATATGGGGTTTATTATTGAAGTTCATGAAGATCTACTTCTTCCTCTCCCTGTACTTTATTTTTCTTTTGGCGTTTTAGATTGGGTATTGTTACTTTGTAGCGAACTGAAGTTGTTGCTTGTAGGGGCTGTTAGACAACGAGCAAGGTTTCTCATTAGGGAAGCACAATGGTAGAAGGTGAAGAAGATAAAGATCAGTTGGGGGTAAATCTGTAAACTGGAAAAAAATATTAAATGATAATTAAATAAAAGAAAATAAAAATTGATCATATTATTTTTGTAACAGCCCACTGTTAGTCGTAACAGTTTTTGACTGGTCAAGGTACCAACCCTTAATATTTCAAATATTGGGTACCAAAGCTAGGTGTTGGACATTTACTGGGTATCAAACGTTAAATAACCCATATTTTTTCCCCACCAAAAGTCACGTTATATTTTATTTATGTTTTTGTAAATTTTTTTAGGTAGTTTAAAGCAAGACATTTGGTATATGCTCATGAGGAAGTAACCGATTTGATTATAACTGTTTTACCAAATAGGTTTAGATTTGTTTTTGGATACCAAGCAGTCTGGTTTTCACTATTTCAACTATTGGTTCGAAACATTTAATTTTAGATCTATGTTTGAACAAGGGGGCACCAAGGTATTTGTCTTCCAAAAGTATAGTTTTTATGTTCATGTTATTTTGAATAGCCTTCATATATCCTCATTTGTATGGGCACTAAAAAACACTCTTGATTTGTTTAGGTTTATTAACCGACCCGAGGCTTTACCAAAGTCGAGAAGATTTTCACCAGATTGTTACTAGCTTGAGGTGTAGCTTCGCGAGAAGACTAAGCAAATCGCCCCGTGAAGAGAAGGTGAGTCACGGAGGGGGGCGTTTTTAATTATTTTGTGACCTTTTATCAAATTTAGGCTTTCAGCATGTAAGATTGTTCTGGTTAGCGATTCCATACAAAAAAGAAATATGTAGGGGGTAGAGGGTCCCCCGCCTTAGTCCTCTTGTAGGTTTGAAAAAACCGCAAGGCAATCCATTCATGAGAATAGATAGATTAGTTGTTGATATGCATGGGTATATGAGCTTACACCAATTTTAAGAAAATCCCATTTTTTCATTATTTTTATAAGAAAGCTCCACTTGACTCTCAGAAAATCCTTTTTGACATGTCGACTTTTAAGCCCATACGACCTTTTTTCTTTCTCATATTGTGAATTAGTTCATGGGCTATTATAATATTGTCTGATATCTGCCTTCCGGAATGAAGGCAGATTGAAAAGGAGAGATCAGTCTATTGAGTAAGGGTTTCATTTTGTTAGCAAGAATTTTAGATATCACTTTGTGACAAGTGTTACAAAGTGTTATGGGTCTGAATTCAAACTGAGTGTAATGGGTTTAGGCACCTTTGGTATAAGAGATATGAACGTAGAATTGAGTTTTTTTAGAATATATCCAGTCCTAAAGAAAGATTGGATCATTTGGGTGAGATCAAGACCAATTGTTTCCCAATTTTTTTTTAAAGAAGACTGGAGGGAAACCATCCTGGTCTGAGCTATTATTTAGTTCCATAGAAAAGAGAGTGTTTTTGATTTCTAATTCGGTTGGTATAGAATCTAAGAGTCTCGTTGTCTATTTCATTTATGCTAGTGGGAATAAGGTCAATTAGGTTTTCCTCTCTGGAGGGATTCACGATGGTAGCTATGGTTTTGAAATGTTCATTGAGACAATTTGCTATGTCTCTTTTCTGGGAGCCAGGAAACACGAATCTAAGGTAAGAAGGCATAGATGGAGTAGGGATCTGTTTTGAGGGGGTTAAATTTAATTCCCTAATAAATAATGACTTGATTCTTAGAAACCTCAAGAATGCACTAAAGGCTCAAAAACTTAATCACGACGGCTATTATAGTTTTCTTTTTTCTTTAATTTCAAAAACCGATGAAATAAATGTTGTTGAAATAAATGGCAAACTATGAAAACGAAATCATGAGCCCCGCCGATGGAGAAACCCGTGAAAATACTTGACCGAAATTAGTGGTTGGGCCCAATTTTTGCCATTGCATATCCTATGATAGAGGGGTGCCTAGGCATTGTCGGATCCCATCTCAGAGTTTCTCGAGGGATATTTGACAGCAGGTGTAGCATTGCTCCTCTTATGGAAAAGATTTCCCATACTTCGTAAATATTTATGTATCCTGCTATTAATTAGAGAAGCAAAATAGACCAATCCAAAATAAATATTTTATGGTGCATTTTTTGTTTTTAAAGATCATAAATAAGAATGTAACGAGGGAAAACTCATTCAAAAAAATAAAACTAAGTCAAAATATGCGAGGGATGGAGAAATGTATGTTACCGGATAAAATATTTAAGGAAATTTTTTTCATTCCTTTTCCCTTTTGATAAAATAGAGAGGAATTGTGACATATTAGACCTCTTTAATTTTATGTATACATGTTGGATGTATTACTCGACAACAAAAAATATCTTTCTTGTTAAATTTGTTTCTTATTATTGATAAATTCCATTATATCAGAAAGTACCGATACAAGATTATTAAGGAAAATCCAAGATTCAATCATTTTGATCCTATTATGGGATGAACAAACAACAAAAACGGGATAGTCAAACCAATACATCTAGCGGTTTGTGCATCGAGTTGCAACATTTATCACGAGATAAATGTTCTCGCACAACTTGCAGCGCTCAATAGTGTTCGCTTGGGTGCCAAAGGTGCTCGACTCGTAAAGATGGCGCCTCGCCAAAGGTAAAGGCGCAAAACGTGTGGCCATTACCCTTAATTAATCTTTTTATGGGCGCCTTTTACCATAACCCGCAGATTTTACTCGACCCAATCTGTATTTTGACCGTAGGCACATGATTCTTCCCTCGGCAAATTGTACGCGAGTGAATTTTCGAAACCCGCAGTTTACATGAGTCGTACACGAAAGCAACATCGCCCGTCTACAGAACACCTGATCCTATTGATTAGGGCTTAGTCTTTTATCTTCATAGAACTTTGTTACCCACTTCCCCTATTCAACAATTTCCTCCATTATTTTCTCTGGAATTTTTGTTTTTCTCGCATTAAATCTTCATTTATTTCGTTGTGAGTAGAAAATTTTCATCTGTTTCTTTATAAGTAATTCCTTAAATTTCGGTAACCCAAAAGACGTTACGTTACTTGTGTTATGTTGTAATTACTTAAATTTCAGTAATCTTAGTTTTAAAGTTACATTACTCTTGTTAAACATTACCTATTTTTATTTATTTTATTTTTTAAACTCGCAAATCCACCATCCAATTTGTTCATCCCCTTACCCTTTGATGTCAAATCCGACGAGTAATGGACTAGACATGGATGGAAATATCAAATCTGTCATTTAGATGGATTAGACACAGACGATACCAAATCCACCCATCCTTGCCCATCTATACTTAAGCCCGCCTGAGGTTCGAAAGGCGTGAGGCAGTAGGCTTGGCGCCTTACCTCGCGCCTCACATTATACAACTTTACACAATATATTATCATATAATAATATAAGTTTATTTTATAATAAGTGAACTTTTATTATATTACATGAATTGTTTTATTTGTTAATGTTAAAAAAAAAAATCGATAGTGTGGCCATAATGACCAGATCAGTTCATTCTGAGTAGAGTTTTAAGTTCATCCATCCACGTGGTTGGGCAAATTTTCCCTTTACAATAAGATCAACGCTTATGTATCAGTATCTTTTCATATGCATGCGATTTTGCTACATGTTTGTAACAATTATCCCCCACTTTCCTCACCACAATGGTGGAACTAGACATTTAGTATGTCCCAGGCTTGAACATTTGGTTAGCCCTGGCTTAAGCCAAATATCTACACACAAACTACAACCTAATATTAATTAGGTTACACCAACATATGGACTTGGACTTCTTTAAGGGTGGCTTCAGCCAGGAGAAGCTTGGTTATAGTTCTGCTCGTACTCCCCTTGATGTGATATCAATCCAACCCTTCCATCTCAAAATGGAACCTTTGGTACTCCAAGTGGGTCCTAGGAGTATAACCATGAACCAATAATTTTAGTCACATCATTGAGAAGTATTTGAAAATAAAAATTATTTTTTGTTAGAGGAAAATCAAAAAATCGTAGTCGATTCACCGACAGAACAAACTCGTTGTATATTTCTAGATATGTCAAAAGCTTTTGCCAGAATAGAATGGCCTTTCCTTCTTAGTACTCTAAAAAATCTTGGTTTCTGTGATGGTTTTTGTCTGATGATTGAGCAATGTATTAGCATTGTTTCCACATCTATTTTACTGAATGGATCACCAGGTGAGGTCTTTTCTCCACAAAGAGGACTCAGACAAGGAGATCCTTTATCTCCTTATTTGTTCATCCTTTGTATGGAATCTTTTTCTAGGGCTTTACTTCAAGCTGAACATGATAACCTTATTCATGGTATTAAGAACAATGATTATTTTCCTGCAGTCTCTCACTTATTTTTTGCATATGATTGCGTGATTTTGCTAAAGCAAATGATAAGGAAGCTAGAAATCTTGTGAACATTATTGAGCAATTTAGCACTCTGCTATCCTATAAACTACCAAAAATCAGGTATTGCTTTTAATAAAGGTGTTCCTAATCAGGTTAAAAATATAGTGTCAAATATTCTTAACATTAAGAAACTGGTCCTAAATGATAAATACCTAGGTGTACCTTTACTTTTACAAAAAAATAAAACTCAATCTTTCTTACCTCTATTAGAAAGATATGGTGATTGACTAGAATGTTGGCAAACCAAGTTTCTCAATTATCCAGAAGAACAGTTCTAATCTGTGCATCACCTTAGTAGTCTTCCATCTCATCATATGTCCTGTTTTTCCTATTCCTAAAACTTCTACGAAATGGACTCTGTCCAAATGAGATTCAGTGGAAAAAACAAAAAGGAAAAAGGGTGTTACTTCATAAAATGGAAAAAAAAAATTGCTCAACCAAGAGAATTAGGTGGTTTAAATATTAAACAAACCGAAATCATGAACTCCGGCTTTACTTGCTAAACTTGCTTGGAGAATGCTCCATTCTCAAGATGCTTCGTGGTATAAAATTATGAAAGGTAAGTACTTTCACCTTACTGATTCTTTTGGTGATCCTCTTATTAATTCCGGCTCTTGGATTTGGAATGGTATATGTAGGGGTCTGGATATTATCAGGAAATATGTTGTTTGGGAGGCTGGTAATGGTACTTCCATAAGTATCTGAAAAGATAGATGGATTCCATCTATCCCCAATACAGTGAACAACCGATTTTATTCTAGCAATATGAACATTGTTTCTCAGTTGATAAATGAATACACTAAGTCATGAACCTTCGGTTGTTGAATGCTCTTTTTGATATTAATAATGTGAATGTTATTCTTAACATTAGGATTTCTTTTTGTGGGAAAGACTGTCTTAGATAGCAGCCTAGTCCAAATGGTGAATTCTCAGTCAAAATTGCTTATAGAGCTATTCTTAAGAGTAGAAACCGGGAAAATAGTTTTAGTAACACAGTTCCTATCTCTTGGAAACATTTTTGGAAAACTAAGCTTCCCAACAATATTCTTCACTTTCTACTGAGATGTCTTTAGAAATGTCTCCCATTGGGAGAGAACCTTGATAAACACCGTAACAAAGATTGATCCTAGTCAGTCCCTTTTGTAATATGCACACGAGAAAACATGCAACATATTTTCATGGATTGTACTTTTTCTAAAAATGTTTGGAATGCTATTGACTCAGCTCTCATCCATGTTATTACTAATGTAAATTTCTATGATTGGCTTTGCGACTTCTTTCCGTAAGTAATCAGTCTGCATTAATAACTTTGTGCATAAATGGTATGCTTTTATTATGTGGCATATTTGGAAATCCAGATGCAGGAAAGTCTTTGAAGGACAACAGGAAAATCTTGATCAAGTAACTCACCTGATTAAAACAGATTATACATAATGGAATAGACTGTCTATCTCAAACAGTATAACTGTTGTACCTAGTATCATGCAACCTACTAGGGAGTGGCAGAAACCTAATAATCATTTTATAAAGATAAACTGTGATGTTGCCTTTGATGATGTTACTAAATCTGTAGGTATTGGACTAATAAGTAGACAATGTGCAGGTATCCCAGATGGAGCTAGATGCTGCAGGACAAAAGCATTAGACCCAGAACAGGCGGAAGCAAATTCCCTACTGGAAGATGCAATATGGACAAGAACAAAAGGCTATAGACATGTGCACCTAGAAGGCGATTGTTTGAATGTTATTAGTGCTTTGAATGGTCGAATAGAAGCAATAAAATGGACAACTAGGAACTTGATAAATGATTGTAGAAGTATTTTAAATTCTTTTGATAGCTGGAAATGCACTCATGTGTGTAAGGATGTTAATCATGCTGCACATAAGATGGCAAAACATGAATAGGTTTACTGGCCGAAGCAGAGTGGAACAGTCAACTCCCTGCTTGGATATTACAATATATCCGTAGGATGTTTCTTTGTAACTCTCTTTCAATCAATAAAAATCCTATCTTTCCTATTAAAAAAAAAAAGTATATTTCTAAATCGGTCAAAAATATCCCTCTGATAAAAATATATTGACTGAGTCTGGAGAACATCTTGCATTTTTAGTATGCCCATCATCACTCTATAGTCTATACTAGACTGATGTCCGTATGTATCATTATCATTGGGTTCCCGTATTATACCAATATGCTGAACCATGAATCAGATGGAAAAGAGAGAGTGTATCTAGAACCATAATGTACGGGGTATGATTCAGTCTATACGACAGAGGCAGACAAGACGGAAACAGTATATTAATCGTCCTCTCTCTCTCTCTCCACAATCTTCTAGTTGAACACTTCACTTTCCTGTGATTCTCTCGCTTCACTATTTCACATATCACAGATTCACACTGTGTAAGACTTCTGTTTTCGATGCCAAAATAGGCGAAAGACTCATTTCCCCCGTTCCCTTCCCCCATTAGGTGTCATTGTTCTTGGCCCTTGATCCCTGGATTGAGATTAGCAGGGGGTCCTATTATTATTGAATTTAACCGACAGATGCTTGACACCTAAGTGGGGGAAAGGAGCGGGGGATATATATCATTTTCACAAAATAGGAGAGTAGGTTGTAGACCACTGTTATAACTTGCTCTACTCGCCTTGTCTTTTTGTTTGACCGAGGCTAATTACTTCCTTCCATTCCATTCTTTTCATTGTTTCATAAATTCCATCAAACAAACATTTTATTTATCATATCAACAAATATTCACTGTTCCAATGCGTATGTAATTAAGTACCGCATTAATCTCTAGTCTCAACTATTAATCATTTCTTCATCATTGTGGGTCATAACCATCCATCAGCAGCTTGGAACCTAGGATAGGTTCTACAATACCACCAAGTGTTTTTCATTTGTCGTGAATTGCTGTTCAGCTGCCTCAGCACAACCATGAGTCTAACGAGAAGTAAACATTCTAACTATATACTAGTCGGATCTCAACTAAGCCCATGATATTTTTAGGAACACATCACCAAGATTCGAGGGACAAGTGTTTGGTTGTTTCAGGGAAGTCTCTTTCTTGATGGGATATTTTATTGAGCCAAGGTTAAGCTGATTCTGGTGGAACGTTTCCCCTACCTCTTGTACAGTAGTGTCACGTAGGATAATAAGGGGAAGGTCTGAGTGTCATAGTGAGGAGGGAAAATAGGATTTGACGGGGATGAAATGTGCCACGTAGGAAAAGGGGAAGGTCTAAGTGTTATGGACGGTGAAGAAGGGAAAATAAGATTTGGCGGGGATTGTTTCGTCACACAACATATATAAGTATGTATTCACTTTTTAGGAGTTTTAAGATTTTCAATTCTCTCTTTTATAAGGTTTAGTATTTTTAAATATATAAAGCAAGTCCGTTTTTGGATTCTGTTTATTATAAAATTAAAAAAGATATGGAAGCGAGGATTTAATCCTTTTTTTTCACTTTTTTTTTGGCGAGGTTTGCTTCTCCGTCTATGTCAAAATCCCCTCCAACGTTCCGTGCTTTCAAATAGAGAGAAACGGGACGAGAGTTTAAAGCACGGTTTTCTGTCTCAATCACCCTAATCTCCTTCTCCATTAGACTCAGCCTTAGAATGGGTTTTACGGATCTTTCCAAGTTGTTCCCACGTCACATTCCACATCAGCTTGGGAAGAGCCTATCTGCAGCGGTGGTTTTCTATTTGTAAAAACGGATAATGATTGTCCGGTTTTGTAAAAATGGACAATGATTGTCCGTTTTCTAATTTATGACCCCACTTGCACAAATTTTAAGTCAATATGGATAATGATTATCCATTTACAAAAAAGTTATACGATTTTTAAGAAAAATATCGCTTCTTTATCCATGGATCGCACTAAGGTACAAGGTTTTTGACGTAAAAACGGCTAATCATTATCCATTTTACATTTTTTCAAAACTTCAAAAAGGATAATCATTGTCCGTCCGCGAGCTCTTCCCGCTGGATTCCCAAAGAATTGGAACGTAAGCGGGAAGACCCCCTTTAGGCCACGGTTATTAAGAGAGGGAAGCCTTTGTGAATCTCAACTAGACCCAGTCATAGAGATCGCATTTTTGCATGTCATTTTTACATTGTAGCAAGTATTTTCCGTTGCTGTGAAAATAAGGAAAAATAAAGTACTATGGGTCTATGGATATCTTGATAATTCAACCCCATATTCCATGGTAAATATAATGTACAGTACATAGATAATGTTGGATGTAAAATTTCAAATTCACATATTAAAAGTAAAAATGTATTCACGGATCTATGAAAGTTACATCAGTGGTAGCCACAATGAAATACGAGTGAATACTCTATAATCTACATAGTATGTGAATTGGAATATATATAACTTCCAAAATCCTGGTGATTTATTTACCGTTAATAGACCTAAATGGTAGTTTTTTTCCGGTCACAAAGGTTTGAATTTTAATAAAAAGGGGATAGCGTGTTTAACTAAGAAGAGAGGGTCTGGGTATAAAGAAATTAAATATAGTTAACAAGTCTTTACATTGTAAATGGATATGGCGCTATGGGAAAGAAAAATCATCTCTTTAGAGTCAGATTATTAATCAAAAATTTGAAGGTAACTCCGATCGCCTATTACCGAATGGATATAATAGGTCTATTGGTAGCAATTTGTAGACTGGAATTCTGAAAGCATAGATTGTGTTAGACAGAATACTAGATTTATTATAAATGGTGGTAGCTCTATCTTGTTATGGAAAGATTGTTGGATTCGGAACCAACCATTGCAGGTTTCTTTCAATAGGCTCTTCAAGTTGTCTAAAACTAAGGATATTACGGTTAAAAAAGCTATTTCATATTCTAATACTTGGAATTTTAACTTCAAAAGAAATCTCAATGAATCTGAGATTAGTGAGGTAACACAAAATCACAAATTATGCAAGCTTTGAGTGAACCTGACCCAAATTGGATTTCTTCTTCTACTTCTGACAGTTTGTTTGGAATGGTGGGATGTAGCTAAAGCTTACTCTTCTTTGGATTTAGATGGATTTATTTTTTTCCCTCATAAGCAGATGTGGAACTCAATAGTACCACTTAAGGTGACCTTTTTAGTGTGGACTTTGTGTTATATATAATGCGGCTCCTACACTAGACTATATCTCAAGAACAACAAATAGTAATGTTTCTAGTTTATGCCTAATGTGTAAAGATGAGCAGGTAACAAATCAACATCTATTCCTTCATTATAAGGAAAACAAGAAAACTGTGCGCATAATTCTGGATATCTTTGGAGAAAAATGGGTATTTTCAAGTAACATAAAAGTAAATTTGTGGGAATGGAGTAACAAGAAAAGCAATAAGATAATAAGAAGATTATGGAGTATGCTACCATTTGCAATTTGGTGGAATACTTGGATGGAACGCAACAACAGGCTATATGGAAAGAAGTCCAGAAACTTGAATCAACTAATAGCTGCAGTCAAATGTTCTTTTTATATTTGGGCTCTCCCTACTAACATCTTTGAAGGTGTTGCTTTAAGTTCCTTAATTTGTAACTGGGATGCGGTGCTTGGAAATACTTTCTGTTTTTGTTTCTTTTTCCTTCTCTTAATGTCACTTCTCTGGTGACATTTTGATCTTAATAAAATTTGCCATTCTTTCGTCCAAAAATAAAAATATAAGGGGATAAATACACCATCACATAATAGAAAATCTGCGTATATATCTAAAAATTAAGATAAGACAACATCTCACTTAAAAAGGATGGGGCTCATAGGTGTACCCTCAAACAAACCTTACCCCGATAGCTATAAGATAAGCAAATGTTTAACTTTCAGAATAATCGTCTTCCTCTTTCTTTCTTCTTCTAAAAGGTTTTCCATGTCTTTCCTTCCACAAAGATTACATAAAATAGCAGGCTCTGTAGCTTTTTGTTCTCTGTTGGCACCTTCCTGTAACTTCACGCTTCAAAATTCTGAAGTAGCGTTTCATGTATGCACCAAGAGATTCTGATTTTTTTTATAAAGTGAAACCAAATTGTCTTGTACTCTCACAGTGAAACATAATATGATATTTTGTTTCCACAAAGTTTGCACAAAATGTCAGGAGTTGGAATTCTTCTATGTTGTTGTGGATGGGGGAAAACGGTTTGCTGGTTTTTTAGGAAAGTGAAGAGTCGAGCGTGTTGTCGAGACTCCTCGAACCGGGCAAACTGCTCAACCTCACACAGATGCACCGCAAAGGAGTGCTTAGATTCGAGAGATCAATCGTAGGACTCGAGCCTAAACCAAGTCAATGGCCGTTCCCGAGTCAATTCGGTCGCAAAGAGGGAGATGGGTTGATCCGTAGGAGGGAAGCTGAGAATTGTGTGGGATCAATGATTATCAAGGATTGTGGGTATGTTGAATGTTTCTGCAATAATTGGTGAACTGTTGAGTTCGAATAAGTTCTGATGGATTGATGAATTCTTGAGAGTAGTTACTCGAGAAATTCTGTGTAGACCAAAAACATTGTCCTCAATCATGGATTCAGAAACTTATTTATATTGTCAGAGTTGTGAACACCTTGATCCCTGTAAGTGTGACGGTTTCATGAGTGGAAGAGTAGGCAAATGGAAGATCGTGGTAAAGTCAGTTCCATGTCGTGTGGAGACTTGACGGATCGTGCACCCACTACTTTGCTAACTCCTTCAACCGTTGACACAACTTACGCACATTTCTCGTCGTGGATGAATCCACGTGCTGTAGGCCGCCAGACCAAAACCCTAGTTGTTATCCCCCAATTTGACGTGATTGATGTCTCACGAATCGTGGAGTCTGTATGACAGACGTGTATTTAGTTTGTCAGTTGTTGACTGATTAGGCAATGAGACTAGGTTTTGTTGAATCGAGCATGTTTGGCAAATGCTCAGCGATTCATGAATGTTAACGTTGCGCAAATATTGTAAATTTGACGAGTTTTATTGATGAGTTACCAATATTTGTGGATTATTCGAGCAACTAAGAAAGTATTGCTTGATTCGACGAAATACTGATAAGTTACTGAATATTGATAGTTGGGTCAATATTCGAGCAACTGAGCAAGTATTGCTCAATTCGACGAATCACTGAATATTTGAGAATTTGACGTGCAATTGAGCAAGTATTGCTCAATCTGACAAATACTGAGTATGAATAATTTGACGTGCAATTGAGAAAGTATTGCTCAATTCGACAAAATACTGATAAATTACTAAATATTGATAGCTGGACCAATATTTGAGCAACTGAGCAAATGTCGCTCAATTCGACGAAATATTTATTGGTAACGTAACCCAATAAAATATTAAAATATTAGTAGATTACCAAATATTGTATGATTAATTCTCGTGGATCAACATAAATTCATTTGGTGTTTGAACTTGCTTAGAATGATGATTCCGTGAAGCGTTTGTTCGAAACCCTAATTTTTGAGCAATTGTTCAACAATTGATGAATTGCTGAAAATAGGTCATGAGTGATAGAGGGACCGACCACATGGGATGATGGGCGTCCATGTGGTTCCCAGTGCTCGAGTGAGCGTACACCAGGGGTTCTCAGTTGGAGAGTTGGTGAAAGAATGATGATTAAGTGCCGTTTCATCATTTATCAATTATCAGTTGGGTTCAACATTAGGCAAAAACCTAAGTATGAAATATGAGGGACCGACCAAGAGAGCATGAGACCGACTCTTGGTGGTCACGGGACTAGATGTTGTCCGTTTGAGCAATCCCCAGGTTGGTTGGAGAGAGTTTGGGCCCAATATGAGCAATTGAGCAAATCAGGTCAGAATTATGAAAACATGTGGGCCGGCTTTGTGCAAGCCCTAGGAATGACTCTGGTCGGTCATCAAGGCATGCACGTGTTACCACAAAGGTCCGTGTCTCCGCATGAGAGTTCCAGATTTTCGATGTGCGTTAGAGCAACAATGTGAATTTTCGGAAGGGTTTTATCTTGATCAAATTCTTGATTTTTTGTTGGAATGAGCATGTATGCTCAATTGATCAATATTTTGTAAATATTAAAATAAGAGTGTTTTAACATCCAAAATTGCCGTGAGAGTCTAGCCGGTCATATGACCACGTTGGCTTTTGAATTTTCGTGATTTGAGAAATATTCGAGAAGTTATGAATAAATTATGATTTTTGCTCAAACCAAGGAGTTTCATGAATTTGAGGAAAATAATAATTATAAAAGACTAGGGATTGCAGGGTGTGGGACCGGCCAAGGCTAGGGAATGGCCGGCCGGCTATGTTTCCCGGTCCCACACTCCTTTCCCTATTTTATAATATTATTTTTCATGAACCCGTGATGTTATGGAGAAACCATGGGTTTTTGTTGAAACGGAGGAGTTTCATGAGTTTAGGGAATAATAATTATAAAAAGCTAGGGATTGTGAGGTGTGGGGCCGGCCACGGCTTGGGCATGGCCGGCCGGCTATGTTGCCTAGTCCCGCACACCTTTCCCTATTTTATAATATTATTTTTCATGAACCCGTGATGTTATGGAGAAACCATGGGTTTTTGTTGAAACGGAGGAGTTTCATGAGTTTAGGGAATAATAATTATAAAAAGCTAGGGATTGTGAGGTGTGGGGCCGGCCACGGCTTGGGCATGGCCGTCCGACTATGTTGCCCGGTCATGCACACGTTTCCCTATTTTATAATATTATTTCATGAATCCATGAAGCTACGGAGAATCCATGAATTTTGCAAAAACAAGGAAAGTTGCTAAAATCAAGGAGTTTTTCATGAGTTCATGAAAATAACAAAATATGGCAAAATAATAAAAGAAGCATGAGGACCGGCCACGGCTAGGGCATGGCCGGCCGGCCGGTGGGCCCGGCCCCTGGGCGCTCCTTATTATTTTATTAATATTTATTATTTTCGATCTCAACACCTTTGCTGCTTCCCTCCCTAAGATCAACCTTTCTCCTTCATTTTGTGATCGAGCAAGACTGGAACGACCATTTCTTGGTTTAGGACAAAATTGTACAAATTGATCTCTCGAATCTAAAGTACTCTTGTGCAGTACATTTGTTTCGGGTTTAGACACATTTCTCATCAACCTACCCTATTTTACCATTTTCTGCATAATCAGTTTTTACCCTACTATATCCTTGAAAAACAAACATTATTCTGATCAGATAAATTTTTTGAATAATCACCAATAATCGACTAAAGAGATTCACCTCGCCGATATAAGGCAATTTTTATTTTTGGATAACTGGAAAATAGAAGGATAAGCTAACTGCATAGGCTAGTTATTAACCAAAGTATCTTCCAAAACATCAAACCCATATCCATTGATAACTTACAATTTGGAATCGGAACTCAAAAAGTCTTTGGGATTGAGAATGCTTGCCCAAAATTACCTCAGATGCTCCACCAAAATGTTGTCTAGTGATATGCTTCCAATAAACATGTTTCTCTTTCCCATATCTCCAGATCCATTTCGAACACAAGACCTGTTAACTAATTTTAATTGATAATACCAAAATATCCATCACATTTAAGACCCGTCGTTTTTGCTCAAGTAGCTCAGCTTTTCTTCTAAGAAGATCCAGAAAAACCCTGTAAGAACTTTCTCATAATTCTGTATATTCCCTTAGCTACAAAAATTGAATTCTGAAACATATAAAGATAGTATATCGGCAAGCTAGATAAAACACTATTGATCATGATTAAACCCTTTATACAAGTAAGTTATTTTCCAAGCTAAGAGGTTTTGCTGGAATTTTTATCGAACATCAGACCATATACCCTTGCAAAAGGACTTACCCCCATAGGAATTCCTAAATACTTAATTGGAAAGTTAGTTAGGTTGTTCAATTCCCTCCACAACATTCCTCCTGAAATTAGCTTTCAAACTGGAAATAATTTCAAAACCAAGCATAATATTATTAGATTATGCACCTGTTCTGCATTGTCTCTGAGGAACATAATAAGGTCATCAACATATTGTAGTTGATTTATACAAGTCCCATGTTGAGCAATAATAAAGCCAAAAGTACGATCATTTGTTGCTGTTTTTTTTTTTTTACCATTAAAGAGAAAATTTAATCTACAAGGATAAAAAGAACTATAGGTATAGGGTTTCCTTGTCTAATAACCCTTCGACCTTTTTTTTTTTATTGTAATTCATCCTTTCAACACCACAATAAACCTTGAGTTAAATATGCATCATTTTATCCAGCTTTTCCAAATAGTTCCTAAACAAAATCTAGCAAGAGTAGTATCCAGATGATTTTAACTGACATTATCAAATATTTTCTCAAAATCAACACTACAAATAAAACCAGGTGTACACTCTTCAGTCTCGAGTCATTACGCTCAGAAGCAATTAGAATACCATCATTAATATGCTTTTCATAAACAAAGACACCTTGATAGTCAGAAAATACAGTTGAAATGACTAGTTTTAACCTTTCAACAAGTAGCCTGGAAATAATTTTTATGAACACCACCAATTAAGCTAATATGTCCGAAGTTGTGAAGAGACTAAATTTTACGATCACCGCAAATACTATTTTTGTGTGTGTGGAATTTTGTTATAGGGAATGAGGATTGTTACTCGGATTATGTATGAGAATAATGTGAATTGTGATAATAAGGATAATTTGGTCCAAATCAACTAAAATTATGATTCACGACTTTATTAGTGAGTCGACTATACCTTGCATGGATAAAACACTCTATCTCCTAATGAAAAAAAAAAGATTAAAACCTTAGAAAACATAAACCTTCTTCTGCTCATAGCATATCATCCTCATCACAACCCTTTCGACTTTTCAATCTGTACTACCTTTCAGTTTTTCATTTTTCTTACGTTTTTTAGGTATAGTTTATTATTTAGTTGCAATCATCTTAGTTTTGGTGGGTGGAGATCGATCTTCTCCAACATCAAGAATATCCTTAACACCATCGTATTCTTCAGCATCTTCTACAACAAACTCTGCAAATATAAATTTCAAAAATGATTTCTAATACCGGTTCAGACCGTCTCCAGCAATTTCATACCGATTTCAGTATTAATTCAGATACATGTGATGATTCTAATATTTCCGCGAAATGCAAATTTCTTAATAGGTTTGGCTTTATTTCTAAACCACAAATGACCATTTAACCTAGTTACAATATCGTATTCAAATTTATAGAAAGATTAAGAACCAGTTGAAGAACTTCTATTGTAATTCTTTAAACTGCTTTCATGTTTGTAAAGTCGTTGGATCGTTATGTCCAACTCAAGATCCTAACCGATCCCATTTTAGGTTCTATGTTTAATACTAGAATAATTTACTATTTTTGGACAAATGAAGAAAGATCAAATCCTAAGAGCAACTGCAGTGGGGAGACTATAACCAAAGACTAAAAATCAAAAAAATTTGAAAAAAATGGGTTTACTCCGTGGTGCGACGCTACGGTGGGAAAACCAAATTTTCCAGGCGCAACTTTAAAGTTGCGCCCCACTTTTTTTTTTTTTAAATTCGGGCGTAACTTTAATCTTCGTCCCACCAGGCGCAACCTTTAAATTTCGCCCGACCAAAGACCAAACCAAAGACCAAATATAGTTTGGTTTTTGGTTTTAGTCTGGTATATGATCTTTACTCCTCCGTAGCGCTTGGTTTTTCGACCAAATTTTTAGTTATACTCCTCGACTGTGGTTGCTCTAACCCCGCTTCCTATAACTAAAGTCTTTTTTGTATTATCTCATTGAGTATTATAGGAGCCAAAATATTAAGGATTTCGACTTTGACCTGCCAGCTAAGAGCAAGTCTTATGGTGGAATCCAACCTATTCCAAGTGTGGAAAATCCATGGAATGTCAAGTCTAATGGCTTCCAAGTTGGTGTTTTCCACACAAAATCCAAGCAAGGTTCCACGGTTTGGTGGAATGGCGCATGGAATCCATCAAAACGCCAATAACAATAGCGCTGAACGCCAATAAGAATGGCGCGGAGAGGACAAGAACGCTAATAAGAATAGCGTAAAACGCTATTAAGATTGGAGCTTAGCTCCATTAAGATTGGCGTTTTTTATCCGTAGATTTAAACCGAGTTGTTGAGAATCTAACGGCTAAGAAAAACGCTAATAAGATTGGAGCTTAGCTCCATTAAGATTGGCGTTTTTTTTTTATCCGTAGATTTAAACTGAGTTGTTGAGAATCTAACGGCTAAGAAAAAAAACGCTAATAAGATTGGAGCTTAGCTCCATTAAGATTGGCGTTTTTTTAGCGTTATTAAAAATGGAGCTTAGCTCCATTAAGATTAGCGTTTTTACTATTCCACCATTAGACTTGCGCTTCCATCCACAGTTCCAAGTGCTGAGGTGGCGTGGAAGATGGAAGATGGATGGATTCCACCATAAGACTTGCTCTAATAAGTGATAAACCCTAAAACAAAATGTAATTTCCTCAAAATGGTTTTTGAAAATCATTTAAGTTTTAAACATAACTATAAAAACAGAAGTAGAGAGTAATGTTTGAAATGACTTTCATCCTCTCGTTAAAGACTTGTATACAAATATAGTCATAAACCGTTCTTTTCCTAGCACTAAAAACAAATAATGTACATAAAAATGATATCTATGCTGTAGGAACACTATTGGTGGTGTGGTTGACCACCCCCATGTGCCACTATGCATGGGCATCTTCTCTCCAAGCTAGACACATGTAGCATTTCCTCTAACTCAATTCACACATGTAACTCTTTCTCTTCTCCTTGCCAACAAGTGTGCTAACACAAGCTCTCCTTGTCTTGTATTTAAAGAGTAAATACTAATGAGAAAACATACCTGATTTCTCTTCCTCTCTTTCATGCTTTGTCTCCTTTATGTTTTGTCTCTTAGTTTGTCTACCACTCTAAACACGTTATCGACTTTGCCTAACCATTTGAGTTTCAAACCTTCAAACACAAAACAAAAGAAAATTGTTGGCTTCATTCTCAAAATCAAGTAGTAGAATTTTTCCAAAAGAAGGTATAACTCAACCATTCTTTCCATTATGATGTACCTATTTACTCTTATTGAAAGTGATATATTTGTCTCATCTATCACATGACATGATAATTTTAGCTTCTACTCTTTATTTTAACTACACCAAAAGTTAAAAGAAATAATCCATTTGATTTTTACTAGTTGATTTTCAACTTGATAGTGATAGCTTATTTGTTTCTTTATGATCACATGCTTGTCTTCTAACATGAAAGTGACATTTTTATCTATAGTTTAATTAAGGTTTTACCTAAATACCACCCACACTTTTCCTAAGTACCACACACAGCTAAAAATACAAAAATTATAACCTAATCTAAAGTGGGTGATAAAAACATGCCCTCTTCTCTAACAATGAACGTAACACCTTCTTAATCAGCTGTGAGCCACCATTAAAGAATACAAAACTCATGGCCATGATCATCCTATTGATGCATGCAGACAAAAATCCACCATCACATAGTTGTTCAAACCATCGATAACAACCAAACCATTCTCTTTCTGACCTTAACTTCCTTCTCAGATTACGACTTTAACTGATGATAATTTGAACCACAAGTGAATCCCCAATTAGATCTAATTTCAATGTCGTCGTCCGCCATAAATTGACCTAAATCTCTGTTACTTATCTTCCTTCAGCAATGGATTGTACCCAATTTCATTCACCTCCAGTAAATTCGAATCTTTTTCCATTCATGGCTAGCAACACCAATTTTCAGTCCAAGCAAAGAACTCACAGTAGTCACCAACCACAAACACCACTGTACCGTTTTGATCCTTGCCAAATCCGGTCACAGTATCAGTTTTTCTTTTCCGATCTTATGAATATGAATCACCACCTATAACAACTAAAATTTATAACAGCTACGGCAGTTGTTGCCGACGCCACCACCAACACCTTCAATTAAGATCTCAACCTTTTAAAGATTAATCTTAATTACGGACTTTAATTTTAGAGATAAAGTGAGGTTTTATTTTTATGTTTAGATTGATTCGGTTTGAATTTTTAATAGAGAAAATAAGTTTAAATTTAATCTTATTCAACGATATCAATTTCGAAAAAGTATTCTGTGAGTATAATACATAATCTCTTTAACTAAGATCCATGGAATATGTAGAGAGCTGGTTGTTGTTAATGGTAATGGTAATAATGGATATTACTGTAGTAAGGTGGTAGCAGGGAAGAAGGGATGTCTTTATCACTCACTTTAAATTAGGTCTACGATTATTGTGTTTTTAGACAATGGGTGGTACTTAGGAAAAATGTGGGTGGTATTTAGGTAAAACCTTAATTAATTAAAATCATGTGATACACAAAAGTGTAGTTTGCTTTACTTTTCAAAAAAAAAAAAAAAAAACCTCACTGATTTTGTTTCAAACTCCCCATGTGATGTTGTACTTCATCTTTCATTTTTTTTAATAAACTAAATAAATAAATACATGTATGGATATTACCTTTGAAGAATATCATATCATTCTACTTGTTAGCAAATTTATTATACCCATGATGCATATGTATGTATGTTAATTTTTCTTTTATACCATGAGTATCCTAGTATTTTAGTTTTATCAAATACTCATCATATTGGTATACACCCATGATGTTATCCCCACCAAATGTTATAATTTACCATACATATTTTTTAGTATGTTAAACTATTTTATTTAGACCTTCCTAAAAATAATTTAAATTTTTGACATATACTTTATGTTTAGTATTATATCTTAGTTTGATATTACTCATGCATGTCACAAATATTAACCAAAATTTATTTTATCCCGCAAAACCTTGTTGCTACTAAATAGGCAAACGAATTGCGACTTAAATTTCAGTAATTTTATATACGTATATAAATGATAAATGGGCCTGCAGTTTATTTTTTTTTTTAACGGACCTATTTTCAGTTGACTATTTTGTCAACCTTGTTACCAAATTGTTTGCAATTTTTAAACCATAAAGAAATTTGGTTTGCAAACAGAGTTCCCTTGTTATAAACCATAAAGAAAGTTGGTTAATTAATTTTGTGGACTGGGTTATGATCAAAGATTGGACTATATGACATATCCGTATTACCCACAAAACCATAAAGAAAGTTGGTGATGGGAAAATGATACCGTGATTTGTTATGGACTCAGAAGGACTTGAGCACCATATTAATGTCCTTTATCTTGTCTATGTAGATGGACCCAATTCGACCCAATTCGAACTTTTGGACTCAAAGGACTTGAGTACCACCGTTGGGTATCGATGTGGAAACCACCTTCGTGGCAAAGGACTACACTTCCACTATCAAGCTATCTGCCGACGCTTACTCCCAACTGAGAAAGACAAAGCTCATGCTCTTATGTTCCTTAAGAGGCATATCAATCCTAACCTACGTTGGGGTTATCATCACTTGAAAACACCAAAAGAGCTATGGGATGCTCTAGATAGCCGTTTTGGGAACATTCATGATTCCTTGCTACCACAATTGACTGTCCGATGGAATGAAATCCGCTTTCGATTATGTAAAAGTGAATGATTTCCAAAAAGACATGCTACGATTCGTGCACGTCTGGACTTCGTGGAAAGAAACTTACGGATGAGGAAATGATTCGAAAACCCTATCGACCTTTCCCACCTCGTCCATGATACTAGTGAACCGGTATCGTTTAGAGGTGGACAACAAAAGAATCACCACATTCGGTAGGTTGATAAACTTATTGCAAGTGGCCGAAAGGCACAATGAGATTCTTGTCAATAATAATGCGAGCTGTCGGAAAAAGAAAGTTCCCGAAGCTAACCATGGCAAGGTCAATAAGGGAAAGAACCCCAAAGGAAAGAGGGCTCGAAATTCCGATTCACATTCCCATGATCCATACCCACGTGGAGATAATGCCTCTCGTGGAAGAGGACGTAAGGGACATAATCGAGGTCGAGGACGTAAAGGTCACTCTAATGTTTGGCACGAGAGAAGGAACTTCGGCCATACAGTGGTGATCCTAAGTTCGAGAAAACACCTAAAAATCCCGCTAACAAAAAGGTCTGCAGACGAAAGTGCGCCTTGTTTTAGGTGTGGATTTACCTGACATTGGTACAAGCATTGCAAGGCTAGTGCCAATGTAGTCATGAGCTACAAAAAGTACCGGAAACTCTCGAACAAGAGGCTAACTATATGGAAGAAAATGATGTAACCCCGACGTCAACCTCACAATTTCGGACTTCACGGCAATGACGACTTTGCCCCAACTATGGATGTGCTGATTTTGCTTGGGCCTAAGAATTTAGTTTACGGCTTGCTAGACTCTATCTCGGTTTTAGATGCTTTGAAGTTTTTATGTTATCTTAGACTATCGTTTGTTTAATAGTTTGAGTAGGTGTTACCATTCTTTGACATGTTCTTACCGTCTTTATGTTATGTGTATGGATTATCTACAAGTACTTATTTTCTATTATGTTCTATAGGATTTTAATTTGCTCATGATAATCATGTTGTTTAGCATGTAAATTAGAATGAAAAGGACGCCATTCTAGTAGAACAAAATTCTCTAAAGGAAGTGAGATAAATTGTTCGTTTTTCTTTGTTTGTAACATTCCTACCTAATGTACTTGTAGGAATGTCTCCAGGAGAAATTGAATGTCTAGTTGATAGTGCAACCACCCACACTATCCTAAGAAATAGACAATTATTTGTTGATTTTACTCCTTATAATACATTCGTGACTACGATGATTGGATCATCGCAAGTAATAATTGGGCGAGGTACTGCTCAGTTCTTGTTGCCAAACGGCACAATGATTAAAGTCACGAAGCTCTATATGCACCAAGAGCTCACCGCACTTTGTTAAGTTTCAAGGATATCCGTGCAAACGGTTATCACTTGGAAACTCACCGTGAAAATGGAATTGAGTACATATATGTGACCTATGCGGAAGGAAGCGCATCTTAGAAAAACTAATGAGTCACTCTAGTGGATTGTATATCACCACTATTAGGATTATCGAATCCCATGTGGTTGCCAACGATGAACCTGTTGGCCGCTGACTTATATAAGCTTTGGCACGATCGACTAGGGCACCCGTGTCGTGATATGATGATCCGTGTTTTGAAGAACTCACACGGACATCCGTTCTTTCGAATGAAAAAGAAAATGGGACAAAAGATTGTTACAATGCAAAGTAACAATGTGCATTCTAAAGTAAATGATGCACATTTTATGCCTTCTAAAGCAAGAGAAGTGCAACCTTCGTCTTCCAAAGTAATTGAAGCGCACCCACTATCCCATTCTTATTCGTTGTCCTTATCGAAGGCACATCGCTCATTCTGCAAAGCTTGTTCTCTAGCAAAGACAGGATCGAGACTATCCTATGCTAAAGATACCAAACAAAATATTCCATTTTTACAAAGAATACAAGGTGATATTTGTGGACCTATACATCCGAGAATGCGGACCATTCGGGTATTTTATGGTTCTCGTTGATGCTTCGACCCGTTGGTCACATGTTGCATTGATGTCCACAAGAAATGCTACATTTTCAAAGCTCCTAGCACAAATTATACGACTAAGGGCTCACCACCACTGATCATCCAATCAAGTCTATCGACTTGATAATCTTTGGAGAATTTACATCTAAAGGATTTGATGATTTCGTATGTCTAATGGACTTGACATAGAGCATCCCGTACCCCATGTACACACTCAAAATGGTCTCGCAAAGCTACCATCAAAAGGTTACGAGATGATAGCCGGGGCATTGGTTATGCGTTCCAACCTGCCTACATCGCACTGGGGTACGCCATATTGCATGCGGCATTACTTATTCGCTTTAGACCCACTTTGCTAGCCAACCATTTTTCTCGCATACCGGTTGGTAACTGGATATGAGCCTGATATTTCACATTTACGCATATTTGGTTGTGCCGTATACATGCCTATTACGCCCCCAAAGCGTACTAAGACGAGTAGGTATTTATGTTGGATACGAATCCCCAACAATTATCCGCTACTTAGAACCTTTGACAGGCGATCTCTTTACCGCTAGATTTGCGGATTGTCACTTTGATGAGACAACCTTCCCGTCGTTAGGGGGAGGTA
This sequence comes from Papaver armeniacum, assembly GCA_023531295.1. Lineage (NCBI taxonomy): Eukaryota > Viridiplantae > Streptophyta > Magnoliopsida > Ranunculales > Papaveraceae > Papaver > Papaver armeniacum. Next base: position 105,470 of record JAJJWW010006054.1, on the reverse strand, counting down.
TGGAAAAGGACTTCCAAAGGGAACGACTGGAATTGTCGTGGTGTGTTCCCACGTTGTCTCATCTTGATCCCCGCACTCCACAATGCGAAAGTGAAGTGAAAAGAATTATCGATCTTCGAATGTGGCAAATTCAATGCCCGATGCATTTACTCGATATTGCTAAAGTGACGAGATCACATATACCACCTGCAAACGTTCTGCAGGTTGGAAATTCCCGACAAGGGAAAAGGTACCATAAATATAGGTACCATAAATATAGGTACCAAGGCTACACTTGGTGGAAGTGTAAGTGAGGCCGTGGCCCCAAAAGGAAGAGGGGGAGACCACTTGGTTCGATCGATACTCAGCCAAGGAAGAAAAGGGCGAGTAAGGCACAAACCGATCCATATATCATCAATACAGATAATCCATCTCATGAGATTGTCTCTGATTACAGATTATGTCCATGAATCATTACGGGGACGCCCGAAGTTTGAATTGATTCCGGAGAACAAAGAAATCTCTATGGATTGTGAAAGTTCATATGTGTTGATGGAAAGATCCTCCACGCATATTGATGATATATTCGCATATACAATTGCTCGAGAGATTATAGAGCACGGTGATATCGAACCACGCTCTATTGCGAATGCCAAAAGAGAGCGATTGGTCTCAATGGAGAGATGCAATCCGTGCTTGAATTAAATTCACCGGCAAAAAGACGGGTATTTGGTGCGGTAGTGCTAACCCCACCCTGTGTAAAGCTTTGTAGGACATAAATGGGTATTTGTCGAAAGCGTAATGAGAAGAACGAAGTCTTGAGATATAAGGCTCGCATTGTGGCGCAAGGTTTCTCACAACGCCCGGGATTGATTACGAAGAAACGTACTCTCCTGTAATGGACGCCATAACGTTTCGTTACTTAGTCGACTTAGTTGTTTCGAAGGACTTGAAATGCAACTTATGGATGTGGTTACCGCATATCTCTATGGGGATCTTGATACAGAGATATTCATGAAAGTTCCGTATGGACTTCCATTGCCCAAATCAAGTAACTCTAAACCACGGAGTGCGTTTGCAATTCAGTTGAAACGCTCACTTTACGGATTAAAGCAATCCGGGCGGATGTGGTATACCCGTCTAAGTGATTATTTGATTGAGAAGGGATATACAAATAATGAATTGTTGCCCTGCGTGTTTATAAAGAAAACAAGTTCCGAATTTGCTATTATAGCTGTCTATGTCGACGACATGAACATAGTAGGTACTCTTGATGAACTAAGAGAAACCGCAAGCTATTTGAAATCCGAATTTGAGATGAAAGATCTTGGGAAAACTCGAATGTGTCTAGGACTTGAACTAGAACATCGAGCTTGTGAATATTAATCCACCGATCGCATATGTCCATAAGATACTCGGGCAATTTAATATGGATAAAGTGCACCTGCTAGCACTCCCATGGTTGGTCGAACTTTAGATGTACATAAAGATCCATTTCGTCCAAATGAAGATGGCGAAGACGTATTGGGAGTTGAATATCCCTATCTAAGTGCAATAGGCGCATTATTGTACTTAGCACAATGTACTCGACCGTATATCTCATTCTCGGTGAATTTGTTAGCTAGATATAGCTCACGCCAACGCAGCGTCATTGGAATGGTATAAAGAATATCTTTAGATACCTAAAGGGAACCATTGACTTGGGTTTGTTTTATCCCTACGAAGACGAAAGGAGAGATGCTAATGTGATTGCGACTCCTTACACCGGAACCCCAAATAATGTTTTGATTGGTTTTGCTGATCTTTGGGTACCTCTCGGACCCACACAAAGGTCGATCACAAACCTGGATACGTGTTCACTATCGGGAATACAACGATATCCCGGAGATCGACCAAGCAAACCCTTGTGGCTACCTCCACGAACCACTCTGAGATCATTGCCCTACATGAGGTGGTTCGTGAGTGTATATGGTTAAGGTCTATCATTACACACATTCGAGGGACATGTGGTTTGAGTTCTACCATCAAGAGCCAACTTGCATTTACGAAGATAATGCGAAAATGCATCGAAACAGAGATGAAGCAATGTTATATCAAGGGTGATAATACGAAACATATTTCACCAAAGTTCTTTTACAATCAGCAACAACAATGTCTTCTAAACATTCAAGTCAAGAAAGTAAAATCGATTTAAAATGTGGCAGACTTATTTACTAAGTCATTACCTAAGTCCACATTTGAAAAACATGTGAGAAGTATAGGACTAAAGAAATTGTCCGAACTTCCGTGACTCCATCGGACTAAAGGAATTGTCCACTCCCATGATTGTATTAGACTAAAGAAATTGTCATGCACTAGGGGGAGCATCAAATGGTACGTTGAACTCTTTTCCTTCACCGAGGTTACTTTTTCCCACTCGGGTTTTGTTACTCGAAAAGGTTTTTAATGAGACAACAATAATACCATAAATGCAAATCATGGAGAGATGTCGACATCGGGGGAGCATCCAAAGATGCACCGATGACATCAAAGTGTGTTGTACTCTTTTCCTTCATCGAGGTTACTTTTTCCCACCGGTTTTGTTACTCGAAAAGGTTTTTAATGAGACAACAAAAACACTAAAGATACAACTTCGGTTGAGGCTATTCTTCTCCTTACAAGTGTTCGAGTTTTTGTGCGAAATATTTTCCCGACACGGTTCTACAAAGGGAAGAGTCCCGACAAGCGATGCCATTTCGTGGCTCGAGTATTTTTCTCCTTTGACCGCTTTTTCATCAACGGATGTTTTCCGGAAAGGTTTTGACAAACGCAACGAGTCTATAATGGTGGTCATCCAAGGGGGAGTGTTGTAGAACACTATTGGTGGTGTGGTTGACCACCCCCATGTGCCACTATGCATGGGTATCTTCTCTCAAAGCTAGACACATGTAGCATTTCCTCTAACTCAATTCACACATGTAACTCTTTCTCTTCTCCTTGCCAACATGTGTGCTAACACAAGCTCTCCTTGTCTTGTATTTAAAGAGTAAATACTAATGAGAAAACCTATGTTGCACGGACACTCCAAGAAAGATGCCGTAACCGTGTCGGACACGTAAACGGACACGACGCGGTTACGACACTTCTCGACACTCGATGGACACGCCACATCATCTGTCGCGTAAAAATTGTTATTGGACACTTTGGACACCAATTGGACACTTTCGGACACGTCATAAATGATTTATTTTGGTTTGGAAAATCAAAATAAATTAAATGAGACGTTAATTTATTCTTGTTTTAGTCAAATCCAAGCATTATTCATGAAAAACTTTACCATTATTATATTATTATTAATTTTATATAATTAGTAATCAAATATTTTAAAAATAAGAGTAATTATTTTGTTGTGTAGATTGTAGTAATATATTATTTTAATGATGTGAATAATATGTATAACGTGTCCCCGTAACCAGTTTTTTTGAGATTTGACGTGTCCCCATAATCGTGTCGTGTCGTAACTGTGTCCCGTGTCCGTGTCCGTGCAACATAGGAGAAAACATACCTGATTTCTCTTCCTCTCTTTCATGCTTTGTCTCCTTTATGTTTTGTCTCTTAGAGCATCTCCAATGCTAGGGGTGGAAGTCTTAAATAGATATAACACGTAGGATTTATTACTTTTTTAACCAAAAATCTGTCTCCAATACTAGGGTGGAGGTTAATAAATTACGATGACATGGCCGCCAACTCACAAGCAAGGGTAAAGCAGAAAGTCAAATCTTCACCCTCTCATTAACCCCGGGTCTAACGACACCTCATCATTTTTATTCCAAAAATTGTTTTTTTTTCTTAAAGAAAACTTACTCGGTGATAATCTCGAAGCCTATGTGACTATGTCTTCTTCTTCCTTTTCAATCAAAATGTTTTTTTTCCTGTGAGCAATCATCTTCGGCATAGATATTGAGCTTCTAGCTAAGGTAAAATCTTGATCATGTTTTTCTTCTTTTCTGTGCTTGACTTATTTTTTTATTAACCTCCCTGTTTAATCTAATGGCCAGCTTAAACATATATCTATATGATGAGAAATTGTTTTCATGTCCGCCACAACAAACTATCAGTTCTTCTTCAAATAGTTCATTTAATCGATTCGAATCGATCAATTAAGCATTTTATTCATTAAAAATTATACAATGAAATAATTCAAAGTATAAACCCAAGCACTCACTGTTTCGTTTTTTCCTGGATGGTGGTTAAAGCACTTTAGTTGCTTGATTCAGGATGTAAGCCGTCAAATCTAAGTATAACAATTTCTAATCAAATTTGGGTTAATTCCTAATAGAGAATTTCCTCCTCTTTCTTAGTTCATTACAGTAACTAATACAGAATAAGCAAATGACAGATCCAATTAACATTTATGGGTGAAACCAAATTTGGGTTAATGTCTTTAGGTTTGCTTAGTTGGTATCCGGAACTGAAGTATGTTTTTGATTCCCAGGTGAGGAAATTAAAATTTGGATTGGAAATTTTTGGTTTTGTGTTCGTTTACGGTTTACCAATTCAGAATGGTTTTTTGTTTCTTCGTAGACACATTGGACTCAATTTTTTTTGTTAACGGGTGCACTTTAAATTATGGCTTGGCCAGGTTCAATATCCGACTCCGACAACTAAATATGGGACTCCCATGAAAGTTTAACGCCTGATTGTAATAGCGAAGATTCGTCCAATTCATTTTTCAGTTTTTCATAAATTGAGATATTGTTTTACACATATGAAAATATGAGATAAATTGACCTTTGCACTGGAGATGAAGTTTTAGGTAGAAACTCAATCTTATACTTTATTTTAGCCACATAGAATGACCTGGCAACTAAAAGGTATTAATAATACCTCCACGTAGGATGACCTCCACCTCAAAGACTGGAGATCTTTCTTTGTTTACCACTCTAAACAATCTATATATAATCTCTGTTTTTGGTGAAAATTCATAAAGAAATATGCATGTCACAGAGATATCTAATTAACGTATTAACCTTTTACAGTAAAAAAAATCTGAAAACTAATAAAGAAAGTTGAAAACAAAATCCCAAAAACAATGACTAGTCTTTCACTACTTTAATATTAATCCTTTTGCATCTCTCTTTCTTCTAAAAACCACACTCTGTTTTGCACAGTGTCTCTTTATTTTGTTTTTTCTTTCTTAGGTTGTTTTCATGGGGTCGGGCTCGGTTTGTGTGCCCTGTATTACATTCCTGCCCGCCAACGTTACCTAATTAATTAATCATAAATCATACTTAATCGCTCCATGATTTAAAATACTTGTTGAAACCCCAAATTTTAAATAAAGACCAAAATACTGTAAGAAAAAATACAGTGTAGGCGTGAATTCCTCTTTGTTACTGTCTCTCTCTGTGTCTCATCACCAAAGACCCAAATATAATCCTTTTTTCTCCTCTCTCTGTCTCCATCTCTCATCTCAGAAGGAAAAGAGTGAGCTAGCTAGAGAGACTGGGAGAGTGAGAGATTAGTTCTTCTGTGCTGCTTCTTCTGGTTCTGTAATGAAGTAATGAGCAAAGATCAAACTTCTTCTGCACAGAAGAAGCTGGAAATGGATCAGCACCAACTCCTAAACAGCAATCTGTTCGATTTACTTTTCTGTGAAGAAGAAAGATTTGAAGACGAAGAAGAACAAGAAATAAATAATAATGATTTTAGAAAGAACCCATCTTTTGTTTTACTAGAACAGGATATGTTTTGGGAAGATGAAGAACTAATATCTCTGTTTGCTAAAGAACGAGAGACTTATAATCTAATCATTAGTAATCTTGAAACTCATCAGCTCCCATTCCTTGAATCAGTTCGCAAAGAAGCAGTGAAATGGATATTAAGAGTCATTTCTCATTATTCATTTTCTCCACTTACTGCTATACTTTCTGTTAATTACTTGGATAGATTTCTCTCTAGTCATCATTTTCAAAGAGAGAAACCATGGATGACTCAACTTGTTGCAGTTTCTTGTCTTACTCTAGCAGCTAAAGTTGAAGAAACTCAAGTTCCAATCCTCTTAGATTTCCAAGTATGTAAAACCTGTATAAAGTTTTGATTTTTGTTAATCTGATGATATCTTTCTCAGTATCTTATTATTTCAATCTGGGTTTTGTATAGGTTGAAGAATCTAAGTATATCTTCGAAGCTAAAACAATCCAGAGAATGGAGCTTCTGATTCTTTCAACACTTCAATGGAAGATGAATCCAGTAACTCCTATTTCATTCCTTGATCACATTATTAGAAGACTTGGGTTTAGCAACAGTCTACATTGGGAATTCCTCCGAAGATGTGAACATCTTCTTCTGTTAGTAGTTGCAGGTAAAAAATTAGACCGAAACAGGAAAAAAAAAACCTTTTTTTTTTTTGCGGTAAAACTAAAGTTGTCTCTGTTTTCTGACTGTTTTTTTCATCATTTTTACGTTTCAGATTCCAAGTTTTTTCATTACCTTCCATCAGTATTAGCAACTGCAATAATGCTTCACGTTATTGACGAGGTTGAACCTGAAGACCGAATGGAATATCAAAACCAACTCATGACCGTTCTAAAACTCACAAAGGTTTGTCCTTTATTCATCTCATTCTTTGCCATTATCAATAGAAATTGATCTTCAATTAAAAATCATCTAATCTGGATTGATTGATCACATTGCAGGAGGATGTGGAGGAGTGTTATCAGTTCATAATGAAATGGGCATTTAGCTGCAATGGCAATAAACGAAAGTATGGATCATCAATTCCATCTAGTCCAAATGGAGTCATTGATGTATCATTCAGTTATGGTTCAGATAACTCAAGTGAATCATGGGCAATTGCTACTCCATCAGTCTCTTCATCACCAGAACAGCATCTTCCTCTGTTCAAGAAAAGCAGAACTGAAGATCAGCAAATGCGATTACCATCTTTCAACAGAGCTGTTGTCATTGATGTTCTTAGTAATAGTCCTCTTTAAAACTTCCCCCTAGTCTCTAGCTTCTTATTTACGACCTTTTGTTTATGATCTTAACTAATTGCTTAAATTGCCCTTAATCTCTGCATTTCCATAGGAAGCCATTATCTGTAATGGATAAAAAATCAGAGATAACTGGCATTTTATCCCTTAATGAGAAGTTAATGATGATCTAATAGATAATACAATTAAGAAATGAAATATAAAATTATAAATGTGGTATGTTGTCATAAATTCTAGCAATAGTTCCTTGTTTTTGTTATGGTAAGATCTTGCTGTAGGGGCTTTAATCACTCTGTATTGAATAGTACAATGGGGTTACGAGAATATCTTAGAGATGGAAACTTTGGAAGATATGATGGGAGAAAAGGAGAACAGAGATTCGTACAAAACTTCTGGATAATAATTAATAATAGTCAATGGAGTCAAAACAGCTGGATTTTTATACTAGATTAACCAAAATCTCATCTTTTAATCCAACGGTCTGACTTTATACACGAAGATTCTTCCCGGCTGACACTTGAAATGCTTCTCTTTTTGACTTCCCAGTTCCTCCTGCATATACAGCATATTCATTAATACCCCCTCAGTGAATTTCACGAGTTAAATTACACCCTTGACTGTTTAGTTTGTATTTGAAAGTCCAGTAATGAACATTAAGTTAACTTTCGCATCCAAGTCTTGAAACTTTTCATACTCCTCGCTCGCAAAGGGTAACTACGCCAGGCCAGACTACATTAACAGGCACTTCAGAAACCAGTTATCTGAGTTTGAAATTCGTTAACACCAAATTCTTTGATCATTTCGATCTAAAACAACCTCATTACTGTTATGTTATTGGCACCATTATTTTCACCTATTTTTTTTTTATAATCACATTTTTCTCTTTTGTTATTATGTCTGCCACTTCGGCGTTCTTGTTTGGTTTCTAGTTGTAAGTAACTTTATTTGGCTTTGACCTTTGGTAAAGAAAAACACAGAGAGAGGGGGGAATCTCTTGCCCTACCTCTGAATCTAAACAAGATGTGACCTTAAACTTTCCTCAAGTCGCTCCACGTCATAATATTATGTATCGGTTTTTCTCTAATCTAGTAGACGTAGTAGTTACAGAGTGTCAGTCCCCAGTCCCCACTAGATCTTGGTCTTGGCTACAAGTTAATACTATAATTAATTATGGAATAAAGTATACTAAAATGGTGAAATTAATCATATGATTAATGGAACCCACAAAGATGATTTTGTTTGTGTTCAATTGGACTTCTCTGTTTGTACACAAACTCTTCTTACTTACTAACCGACACTTACTACAGTTTTTGCATTTGCCTTTCTTCTCCAACTACTCATTATTAGATTTAGTTTTTTTTTTTTTCAAACTTGATTTCCCCGGGTTTTTTAGGTTTAAAATGTCTAATACTCATTACAAAACAGTACATGTCGTCTCCTTCATGACCCTTATTCTGATTATAGATGGAGGTGGGGTTTGGACAATAATAGACCATTTATTCTGGTCTTAAATTGTTTCTAGATTTGTGATCGAATTAGTCAATCCTATGTTCTTACTTCCAATAGTATTCTGCTTGAAACAACGGTTCCGATTAACGAATCCAATCACGGGGGCTTTTGTTGAAATGATGCACACAATTACAAAGATGACGCAGTGGAAGTATATAAGGCATGAGTGAGTTATTTTTTTTTAGCCAGCCCAAAAAAACAAACAAAAATCATGATTAGTCCCATGATGTGCAGTTGTGCACATTGTAAATGCATAATCTTTTTGAGTTAAAATTACTAAACTCAAAAGATAAATCTTACTCCCTCCGGCTCCGTTTCAAAATATTCAGTCTATTTTTTTTTGAAACAGAGGTAGTAACTACTTACTTGGTATATTCTTCTTAAAGACTGTACGGGGAAGATATAATGGTATCCTTAATAATCTACTAATTAGGATATAAACATAAAGAAGAAGAATCTGTTAAGTAGCACCAAACTTTGATCCTCCTAATGATTCAAACAAGTTGTGATTCAGTCATTGATTAATAATGTGGTACATGCAATTAAGAAATGCTAATAAAGTTTATGACAATGGTATGTTTGACTAATCTAGCTAACATTTTGACAAGTACAATGGTGGGTATGAATTATGAAACCAAGCTAACCAACTTTGAAGACCCAAAATACACACAAAACCTAAAAGAGAGAAAGAAAAGAAAAAAAAGGTTAAAGGCATAGAGAGTAGGGGGAGGGAGGGAGTTGAATTCAAAATATATTTGGGGCGAGAAGTGGGAACAATGGCTTTTGATTTTGTGGGTCATTTTTTTTTTTCTTTATAGAAAGAGAAAGAGGGTGCAAAAGAGAAAAAAAGAAAAGAAAAGAAGAAATGGTGAGACCCTTGCTACACCCACCCAATAATTGTGGAATAATATGATGGGGTTGGGGGTTGGGTTAGCTCTTTTGACCTCCCCTTCCTTGATGTATGTACTAGCATAACCTCCACTCCACTCCCTTCACTCACTGAGCTGAGGTCTATTAACTTTCCCACTGTTTAATATCATACAGCCTGTAAAAGCTAAAAAAGACAAAGAAAGAGTGAAAGTGTAAGAGGGATATGATGCGAGTCTTTTCTTTTATTTCTTTCTCTAATTTATGCAAGCAGAAACTGAGAGTTGCAGCGCAGGCAAAGGTTTTGGGGTGGAGAAAATGTTTTCTCCTCTTTTCTATGCAATAAACAGCTTTGCAGCCTCTATGTCAATGGGGTTAAAAACTTAAAATAAACATTTGAAAGAGAGAGATAGAATTCATAATTACCATTCATAATTACTGGACGGTAGACATTCCCTCCTCTCTTTAATTTTCTTGTTCTTTTCTTTTAGTAATAGCTGCTCATCACTTCTTTAGGTGCATTTATACTACTCATATTTGACCTTTTTTTACTCTCTTGATTTTTGCTTTTTATTTATGGCATTTGTCTCCATTTACCAATGCCCATTGTTATTTTAATCTACTAGCTAACAATGTTGTTGGAGATGATTGACCGACATAGAATTGAACTTTGTAACGTGGTACACTTACTTACAGCATGTTTTGGGTGCTTTTGATTTTTCCGTGGTACACTTACTTAAGTTAATTTCTGAAGTAAAAAAGAAAAACTAATTCGTTTTACAAGAAGTTAACTTTTTGTTAGAAATCATTCCGAGACCGGTTGAAATAAAGAGTTAATTTTTGACTTTTCACTTTCAAATTGTTGAAAAGTAACTTCCAAGGCTATTACTGTTTAAAATGTTTACAAACCCAACAGTTGCATGCCAGAAGTAAAATTCCCCAGGGCCAATGATTCAAAATAGATACTTCTCCTCCTATAATTTTGGTTAATGAAGGGGATGGTGGTCAGGGATGCGTTGTCCACAGTGTGTATGATTATGATGAGACGTCAACGAACAGACTCAGCATCGCCAGAGTTTACATGCATTCCTCTCACGTGACTAGAGTTATTGCATAGTCCTCTCTCGAAACAGCGAAGACCGAGTTTCTTATAAGGGCCCCACTAAATTTTATGAAGCCCAAGATTGATATCCAGTGGGCCCTGTTTTGATTCTACAGTCTTCAAATTAATTGGATTTGGGTTGTTGGAACTGAGAATATGGACCAAATATTAACTCTTCAACAAGAACAATTCAAAATCGTGGGACCAAAGTGCATCTCTTAAACACCTGAATCCCACACTAAACTAAACCTGATTAGCTTCTAGTCTCTCTATGGTTGATGATGATTAACAACAAATAATGCCACTACTTGGTTTATGAGTTTATTTCCCCACCTATGGGTATCGTCATTCATCATAAAAGAGAAACACAGATTTTATGTACGAAGTGGTGGTCCTAAATAAATTCATGGAGGGTTTGGTTTGAAACACTGTTTTTTTCTTCTCGTTCTACTACTACCTCTGTTTGGGAGACAGTAGACCTGTCTTTGTAGGCTGCAGCTGAGCTGTAGGGCTCTCTAGAATGTCCCATTTACTTTGTTGAGTAGATAAAGACAATTGGACGTTGTTTTAGCCCTTTTAGGGGACCAACTCCTTCAAATGCAATGACCGCATATCACACTGACTTGACTTCCCGCCCTTGATTTTTCAACTGCAAAGGGTTAAACCTTTATTCATGTTTACAACGCCACCTGTTGCCTTCATCTTAGGTGCGTCATATGCCAAGTGAAGTCAAGGTTGTTTTGTTTACAAGTTACACTTACAACCAGGACCACGCTATTCATGCAGTTTTTTTAACTACGTCTGGTCTTTTGGTTCTGTCATGTTCAGTCTGAGGCGTCACCTAAACTTGATTCAGTCTTACAAGGAGGCCAAGGGAAGCAGCATCGGAAATTGATAAATAGGAATGTGCATGATAATGCTGAGGTGAATATTATTGCTAATCTGGTGAGCTTTTGCTTTGTTGTGATGAGGCATCTCGAGGTTATCCTGGAGTTGCTGAGCAGGTAACGTACTTGAGAGGAGCTGATTGCAGCATCGCTGGTGATCAATGCTTGGGTTGGGACTCTGACCAACTACATGCAGAAATGTTTTCCGATTGCAGGATTGGGATGGGCTGTTGATGCTGTTTAAGATTATGACATCAGAAAACCAGTTTGTGGGATGCACAAGGTAATCGAAAAATTGTGGTAAAAAAACAGTGTGACACTCACTTTCCTTATGAACATAAATAGGAAGCCATGAAAGTTTTCTTTATTGCATAGGCTACAAACGACTTAAAAGAGTGAATGATTTCATGATTACAGATAGTAGTAACATCACTTTGTGATTACTTACGTATACAAATACCCACCAGATCCCCACAACAGTATTAGCATTTGAACCATATGATACATATACACGAGATCTTTTTCCTATGCTAGTCTGTATACAGACACTTGTGTTTGAGCATAAAATTCAAGCTAATAACCGGATAATAGATGAACAACATTGGAATATCAGTTCGAATATAGGAACTTACGGCATCAGAATGCATCTTAATGGAGATCCCTCCGAACCAACCAATCTAAGAGGTAAGCAATGCACAGTATATAGCCCAGCGTCGATATCATCTAGTTTCAGGGCTTCCACAAGAATGATGTTCTGAAAGATTTTGGAAGCATTAATTTGCAGTTACTAAATCACATGATACTATTTGGGAGCAAAATATATAGCGACCATTTTTAAAAGGCCATGAACAAACATACTGATTAAGGTATTTCGAGGTGGTTATTTTCTCTATTGCGTAAAAGTCGTCCTATTTTTCTCCATACAAATAGAGGTCTATTTTGTTCACGTGTACATACTGTTATCCATTAGCGGCATAGACTTCAAGGTTCAGGGTAGAAGCCATATTTTAAGCATATTTCACTCATAATAAAAGAAACATTCGATATAGATTACTGAGTTATAGTAAATAATTCTTTATCAGATTAGAAAGAAGTCAAATTGGAGAAGAATATTTACCCTGCTTTTAAGAAACACACGATGAGCAGTTACCAAGTCGTCAAATGAAGCAACGGATAAGTAATCAGTTCCTACATCAAGTGTCACAGCAACAAGCATATTCGTCAGTTTTGGAGACTGGAAGAGCCAAGACAATAACAAAACCAGACCCAGAAAGAGGCAAAGATACTATGAACTTGAGCAACTCATAGCGCAACATACAAATTTACATGATGCTATGTTTAAAAGATAGTTGCTATTTAGTGATTGAGCTTCAATTGTACAAACTGACATAGAACCATACTTTGAATTAATAAACACACCATTTCAGCTATCAGTAGTGAAAGGGGATCAAGAAAATTGAAGACCAATCACAAAACCGGACCCAGAAAAAGGTTAACATTTAGATTTAAGACGCACCCTGATTATCATCAGTGTGCAAATTTCCAAACTATTTGGTACACTATTCAACTAAGATGATTGGCATCTAATAACAGAACCGAGACACATCACACCATTTTGTTATTTACTAAGCATTTCAGTATATATCTTACCAACCATCTGGATATCAGTGTGATCTTTTAGCCACTGTGCTCCATCCTCCGTGAAACCAACATAACTGCTGTCGAACTTTTTCCACATAAGGAACCTGTAATAAATCATTAAGGTAGCCACTGAATCACATAACGAGGACTGAGGAATGATGGTATAGGCTGATTATTGACTGAAGTTCCTAGCTTACACCACTATTTGTATATCGCTATGAAAAAATCAGATTACACGTTGTGTTCTAGATGAATGACTTCCATTTTAGATGAAACTTGTCCATCTGAACACAAGTTTCACATACCTATGCACAGTTCCTAGTTTGCTTTTTGTTGAAAGAATCAAAGTCTCTAGTTTATTGACTTCGATTCATATGAACCACGGATAAGCGGACCCTTCAATATTTTCGCAAAGCCTATATATACTACCTCGATCTTCAGCTGTATCATGGCTCAAGAAAATTATTTGATATTTTGCTTAACCGGTGACCACTAGTTCACAATCACGGGGACATTAAACTAGTAAATGATAGACATAAGATACCTGTCAGTGTTTAATGTTCTGAATAGCACGCGACGCACTCCTCTTGGAATATGTAACGACTTCATAGCTTCAGCTGTTAGAATTAAGCGATCAATAATAGATGTCCACAAACACGCAGCAAAGACACCAAAACAGCAAATACCAACTAACTCATTTTGAGGTTAGACCAGAACTTACCAGTAATGTTCATATTTCTAGGAACATCCACCAACAGTGCAGGACCTATTACAATCAACAGCATAACAGGTATAAGTAGCCACATAAATAAGCTTGTATAGCCAAGAAAAGCAAACTTATACTGATGAAGTTCTGCATTCCGCGCCCCAATTAGACCCTAGTTAAGTCTCGAAGCTGAGATTCTAAATAAAAGGGGAATGTCAGGCCAATGAACCATGCTCGGATGTTAGGATTTGCTGATGTCCTATTTGAAGAATAAAAATATACTGGCTGGCAGCATGAATATGAGCTTTTTCAGAATGACCCATGTTGAGTAATGTTAGAATACAGGCATCCAACTCAAAACCAATTGGCAATGAGTGGAGAGGCCCTAAGGATTATAAACCGCAGGATCTAAGATAACCCACACAATGTGGGAATAATAATCTCAACACGCCCCCTCACGTGTAGCCTCGTTGGGTCTAACACGTGGACAATTAAATCGGGTGACGCGTAGTAAAGGCGCGGTCTAATGATTTGTCGCAAATAGCCTGCTCTGATACCATGTTAGAATACGGGCATCCAACTCAAAACCAATTGGCAATGAGTGGAGAGGCCCTAAGGATTATAAACCGCAGGATCTAAGATAACCCACACAATGTGGGAATAATAATCTCAACAAGTAACAAAGTGGAAGTCATGGGGAACTAATTTTTAAGCATCAAATTCAGTGTACTGATAGTTCAACTACTCAGAAATGAACTTCTAGAATTGAATTCTATTTACAACCCTAAATTCACAATCTCAATATAAAAACCGAAATGGACATCTTAGAAATATAGTCAAACATTATAGATTCAACTATTCAAGTAATGAAACAGAAAAATATACCATTGAGAACATCCAGATCGAGTGTATCAACATCAAAACAAGCATCAAAATAGTTTTCGTAGAAGTGTCCAGGTGCATCAACATGAGTACCAGTATGAACCCGCAACTTCAACTCAGAGACGTTATACAAAGAACCATTTTTCATACTTACTGCAAGCTGTAAGAGCTGACCCACACCTTCTGTTGAGCCAAAATTTGGTAAATCGGACCTCATTTTATGGGTGATATCAATTATCCTTCCATTTCCAAAAACTTCTTTCTTTGGTGGGACTATTTTGCATTCACCTCCATAGCTAGGATACGCTTCAATTGGTGATGCTAAGGAAGAAGAAGACGAAAAACCCAGGATAAAAACGATATAAACGGTCCATATCAGTATAGAACTCCACTGAACCTCCATTGTCGTCGAGCTCTATTCTCTTCTGTCTTTCCTTTCTTTCTTTTCTCCTTTTATTTTTTTCTTGTTTCTTTGTTTTGTTTTGACACGACTTTTTCAGTCAAAGAAGGAGTTCTAAAATGTCTGCCGGGGAGAAACGAATGAATATTATTGTTATTACACGTCAAAATAGCTAGGTGGCAGTTGATGTATGTGTTTCGTTTCTGACGACAAAACCCAACTTTGCACGTACGGGCTCGAGTTTTTTTTTTTTTTTGGTAAGTCCAAAATTGTATCGATGAATAGCAAATATTTACAAAAGTTTACAAGAAAAGAGGTCAAAAGACCCCAAAAACTTATAAACTATAAACTATTTACATCTAAAATAAGAGACATTTGGGTATTCTAAATTTCTTAGGAAATACTAAGCTCTCATCATAATTCATCCCTTCACCATTCGTACGGCTCGAGTAGCAAGTCTCGCAGCCAACAGAAAATGAGCCTACGAGGTGAACTGATGATTAATGGGCTGGAAAATTAGGAACCGTTTTTTGGGACTACTCAAAAATGGGGGGACTACTCTCAAGTTTTTGGGGTGGATATTGGTAGTAATTTTCAATCACCGATTTTTTTTAATACCTACTTTACCCTTGATGATAAATTTAGTTAGTGTGATGATTAATTAGTGTTATTGTAATGATTAATAACTGATTAGTTAGTGATTAGTGATTAGTGAGTTAAATTAGTGGGATTATTTTGTTATAACATTATTATTGAGAGAAGAAGAAGAAGAAGAAGAAGAAGAAGACGATGATGGGTGAACCCAATTTTTTTTTTTTTTTTGAGTTTAGTAATTATGATTTGGGTGATTCATGTGATGATACCTCATCCTCAGATTCAGAACCCCCTTCACCTATAGTGTATTTGTCAATACTTCTAATGATCCGGAAATGAGTTATTTGTTAGATGATGAAAACTTTTTGCCCCAAACTCAAGCTAACCAAACAAATGATGGATTTTATCAACCACAACCTGAAGATGAAGCTATGGGTACTCAGGTATGCCTCATATTTAGTTAATGTAGCTTGAATTGTGCAAAAACTTGGCCAAACTCAAAATTTCTAGAAAGAAGAATTCGGTTAGGTCAACCTAGTTCTGCACCAAATTTAACAAAAGACAGGTAATCGAACGTTTCAAGGTGTAGTTCTATTACTAAATTTAGTGACGCAGGTAACCGAACTACATGTTAATGGTGGTTTTTTAGAGTTCGGTTATGTTTTTCCAGAAAATGTAACCGAACTATTTTTATAGAGTTTACGGTGCATAGTTCGGTTTAGTCGATATCAACACCTTTGTTACCGAACTTTGTGTTCTGAAGGCTCGCAGAATATATATATACAAGATTTCTAACCGAACCATTGAGTTCGGTTTAGTCGAGTTTTTCGCCCATGGCCGAACTTTCAACATAGAAAATCTAAAGATCGAGTTCGGTAAGGCCCCAATTTATTTCTCGGAAACTACATAACCGAACTTTGTGTTCTAGTATGGTCGATAAAAAATTTAGATTCCCGAACTTGTAAGTGTTAATTGTTTATGGTATTGACGTTGTGCTATTACTTGTGATCCAATAGAACCAATGGAAAACCAACCTTCCCCAGTTGGTATTTTGTACGATGACACATCCCATCACTACATGAATGACTTGGTATTCAAAAATCCGGAAGATGCAAAGAGTTGGGATAGACAACATGCACAAAAAGACATGTGTGTATTAGTATTGAATGGGAGAGAAAGCAAAACTCGCTTTGAAATGGTTTGTGAGAGAAGCGGTGATCCCGATAAAAGCCACAAGAGGAAGGGTTATGTTTATAAAGGAAAGACAAATAGGAAGAACAAAACTTTCTCAAAGAAGATTAAATGCCCATTCAAGCTTGCATTTAATTACAATGAAGATTTGGATGGATGGGTTCTCTACAAGGTTATGCAAGGTTGTCATAATCATCCTCGTCCGGAGCATCTTGAAGGACATTTCATGTCGGCAAAGCTAACTCCTAAAGAGATGGACAAGGTAGCTAAAATGAGGACAATGGGTATTTCACCGGTTCAAATGCTCTAAATACTAAAGGAGGATAACAAGGATAATCACTCATCTTTGTCCACAATTTAGAATGCAATTGAGACAATTAGAAGGAAGGAATGGAGAGATAGACAAGTAATGCAACAATTATTTTTTTTGGCCCAAGAGAAAAACTACGCGGTTCAAAAGGATGTGGATTCGGAAGGAGAGATAACACAACTCTTTATTGCGCATCCGACGAGTGTTCAATTGGCTCAATGCTTTCATGAAGTTCTAATAATGGATTGCACTTATAAGACGAACAAGTACGAGATGCCATTGTTGAATATTGTTGGGCATACTTCACGAAGTCACCGTTTCACCGTGGCGTTTTGTTTCTTAAGAGATGAGCAAGAACCTAGTTACATTTGGGCACTAAAACAAGTTAAGGCAATCTTCCGAGGTAATGATATTCCCGGGGTTATAGTGACGGATAATGATGTCGCATTGATGAATGCAATAGAGGAAGTGTTCCCACTAGCACATAATATGCTTTGTACGTTCCATATATGGTGTAATTTGATAAATAGGTAAAAGCCAATCATTTTTCCACCCAAGAAAAAAGGATATGAAGAGATTACGATGCTACCGAACATGAACGAGCGGATGCAAAGAGGAAGTTGAAAAACAATACGAAGCAAATTATGCTAAATGGGTTGCTTTCAACGGTGAATGGGAATCATTGTGTTGGTATCTTACCGAGGAAGAGTATCATCTAAATCTTGCGGAGTTCATCACCCATTGAGATACTCCGACACCCCCTTGTTGTGTCGTATGTTCTTCGCCAATGGTTGGAACCATACAAAGAGAGGTTTGTTAATGCTTATACTAACCAATATAAACACTTGGGAAATCAAGCGACAAGTTTAGTAGAGTCGGCTCACCATCGGTTGAAGAAGAATCTCTTTGGATGTGTTGATAATTTCGTAACCGTGTGGAATGCTATGGAAATTACTTCAAGCGCGACATTGATAGAATTAAAGAGAAGTTCCAAAAAAGACGTATATTCAAAATGAACGGAAAATATGCCGACAACCCATTGTTCAAGGGAATCCATTACAACGTATCTTGGAAATGTATGAAGTTGTTGATTATAGAAGTCGAGTTGATTGAGAAGTGGGAAACCAAGACGGATGAGGTGTGCGTATATAACATGAAGTCTATGGGACTACCTTGTTGCCATATGATAATCAACTACGAGCATGGCATAATCCCTTTAAGCGAAATTGATCCATTTTGGAAGCATCTAAGTTTCATCCCTCCTCCAAAGGGAGAAGAAGCCGGGGAAGAGTTTGGTGATAATGAAATGGGTAGAACCGTACTAGAGATGTATCGTGGCATGAACAAGCTCCAGAAACAAATATTTTGGGATGACATGAGGAAATCATATATCCACAAACTTCGGAGAATGTTTATGAACCGTCAAAAGGAAAACGCAAAGGTAGACCACCCAAAAAAGAAACTAAAAAGAAACTAAGAGAATATGCAAAGGTGTTACGTAAGAAAAAAAGTGAGAAAACCCCATTTACTAGAGATCCTTCGGCCCATGAGTATACCGCGGCAATGTACTTGGAGAAAACCAACAAACGGGGTAGGAGTATTGAGGAGAAAGGCGAAACAAGTGAGCGAGATTTGAAGAAAAAAGGTCCGATGTGTCCATCACAACCAAGCCAACCATCTTCCGTCGACGTGAAGCTTAAGTCTCCAATGTGCCACATCTAACCATCTTCCCTAGACGTGAAGGTTGAGGCTCCAAATAAAGACTATTTGAATGAGCTACCTCTATACATTAGAGAATACATTATTTCCACCGATGACGTTCCTCCGGATGGTAATTGTGGTTTTCATGTTGTCAATCAACAACTTGGGCCTTTCATCGAAGGTGCGAAGCGAAATAATGGGTGTGCAATCACTCATATAAGGCAAAGGTTGTTGTCCAAACTAAAGGAGAATCCGGCCTTTTACAAGACAATGTTGTGTGATGGGGAGGGTAGTCTTAATGAGCAATTTGTTAGGTATCAACGTCGTCTTCATGGGGGCCATCCGATGACATCGGATTATTGGATGAGCATGCCTATATGTGGACTCTTAATCGCCGAGGTATTCAATTGTGTGGTTCATTATTTCTCAAAATATGCTAGTTTCACCTTCACCCCGAAAACAACTGTATGTGTCGTGCAACTCAAACGAAGGAGATGTGTGATGGCATTGATTAACTACAACCACTTTATAGGCCTCCCGGTTAAAACTCGATTGTCCATTGCCTCCAATATGTGGAACCTCTTATTGGCCTGCATTTAATCCGGATATAATGTTGGGTTGGTGTATCATGTATGAGCCTAACATGGAGATGTGGAATGCTTTGAAGAAGTCGGAAGAAATTGTACATGAAGGTCAAATTTCACTTACGGATTATTAAATGACACATGTAATGGAACTAAGTATGCTTATCAATGGAATACTATGTTTTTTGAAGAGTGTTATTAATTTTTGAGTAAATGTTAGTATTTTATGTAGTTTCTAGATAATAGTTCGGTTGGCACATATTATTATAGAGATTGCCGAAGTGGTGTTCTTGTTAGCTGCCCAAATATTGCGAAACCGAACAAGACGTTCGGTTAGGTTGATGAATAATACCAAAGTTACCGAACCGTAGTTCAAAAGCCTAACATATTAACTCGCTGAATTTTACATTGAAGTTCGGTTAGAAAATGAAATTACAGGACAATGCCGAACCGTACGAGACGAAGTTCGGTTAGGAAATGAAATTACAGGACAATGCCGAACTCTACCGCATTAAGTTCTAAGCCACGTAATGAAATTACGGGAGAATGCCGAACTTTTACAGACTTTCCAAAATAAAATTATATACCATCTAATATCTGAAACGCGTTATGAAAAAGTCTTTAAGGAGGCGAAAATGATATTCATATTTGAAATCCTTTCTCTTCCATCTTCGCCATTCATTTTTTGATGTTAAAATGATTTCGTCGAATCCTTCACCCCTAAGTCGATACCGCCTTACAATACTAAATAAAGCCATAAATTCCATAACTCTATCTCTAATATTTCCAAATCGAATGAACAAAGCTATATGATCACGGTTATAAGGGTTTGTTGTGTCGGAGCAGAATTTCTCATGAATTTTCCCCCAATAACTTTGACTCATAATACCATCCATTCTTCGTTCTTCACCCCTCTTTGGATAGTATAATATGTAGTTTCTGCAAATAGAAAGATCTTCATCTAGAGTAAATTTAGTACTAGTAGCTGCCATTTTTAGGAATTTTTGTAACAAAATGTTTACTATGAAACACATATATATACCACTTGGGTGTATAACAGCTATAAAATTAGCCGTTACTTGATATTACATTCTAATTTTAAAATTATGTACTATATTTGTGTCAGCTAAAGGACCTTTAAATTTCAAAATTATAAGTTCGGTTAGGACATAAAAACTTGCGACGCAACCGAACCCGAAGTTCGGTGACATGATAAATACATGAGGTAACCGAACTCTTTGTTGAAGGCTCACAGACAAACTGAACATATGGATGATACAACAAATACTCCAAAACAAACCTCAGAGTTGGTTTCTGTGATTTCTGCATCAAGAGAATGACTTTTCCAACATGTGCAATACCAAAATTTTGAGTCTCCAGAAAAGATTTCGGTTACCTAAGAAATTATGGATTTCTAACCTAACTTAGAGTTCGATTACATGGTAAAAACATAAGGTAACCGAACTTTTTGTTGAAGCCTCACAGACAAATTGAACATATATATGATACAAAAAACACTCCAAAACAAACCTAATAGTTGGTTTCTGTGATTTCTACATCAAGAGAATGACTTTTCCAACATGTGCAATACCAAAATTTTGAGTCTCTAGAAAAGATTTCGGTTACCTAAGAAATTATGGTTTGCTAACCGAATCGCGTTCGGTTACATGGTAAATACATGAGGTAACCGAACTATTTGTTGAAGGCTCACAGAGAAACTGAACATATATATGATACAAAAAACACTCCAAAACAAGTCTCAGAGTTGGTTTCTGTGATTTTTGCATCAAGAGAATGACTTTTACAACATGTGCAATACCAAAATGTTGAGTCTCCGGAGAAGATTTCGGTGACCTAACATATTATGAGTTGCTAACCGAACCAATATCTTTAGCCTTTATGGATGAAGGCATTGTGCTTCAGCCTACAAACAAGTTCGGTAACCAGCGAAAATGTTGCGAGGTAACCGAACTCTGTCTTCGGTTGTAGGATCAGAATATCGCGACAACAACTCTACGCGAAGACAATGGATAACAACATTGCGAGTGAGTCGCAGAGGGTTAAGTATGAATGACGACCGGATGACGGTAGGAAGATATGAAATCGCGAAAGGTAAGAAGTGTCGCGAATACGAATACTTGTGCGCTGCGACACTTCGCGAGATATTCCCGAAAATAAAGGATAAACAGCTGTCATTCACTATGTATTACCCTATATAAAGGGATGAGTGAATCTGTTGTAGGGAGAGGTTTTTTGGATTGGAGAGCAAGTCATTAGGAGAGAGAAAGAGAGAGAATTTTTGTAAGTTCTTAAGTGTAATTCCATTTTCCTATGTAAAGATTCAAGAAAGTTATCAATAAATATTCATAATTGTTCATCTATTATCTTTTGAATGGATTAGTTTAACAAAATATAGTGAGGGGTGTATTGTGGGATTTCCGCAACTACATATTGGCGCTAGAAACAGTGGGACCAAGAAAGAAAGAAGGCAATAAGAATCATTTAAATCAAGAAAATGAAAGAAAAAGACAATGTTAAATCAGATGAGGCAAAGGAGAAAGATATGGAGTACAGTTCGGGCACAAAGATAATGATTGATGAGTTTCATGAAAATATAAAAGGAAGAATACACAAGCGGGATTTTGAAGGAAAGAAAATCACAGATAGAGAGATAACAGTGCCTTTAGAAGAATGGGAAAAGCAAAGGATAACATTCACGGCCTTCGTAAATATCCAAAGAAAATTTGAATCACACATCTCCACCGGTAATCACCATAAACGCGTGCAAAGGAGAAGAATTAATAAAGGCAACGCAAACATGGACTGGTAAATAGAACTTTAATCGATACGGAAGTTTGGTGAATATTATGTTTTATCATGCTTACGAGAAGATGGGATATAAAGATAAAGAAATGATTCCTACGGCCTACAACATCCATGGTTTTGGTAAATCCGTAACAAAGGTTAAAGGAGAAGTAAAAATACGAATTCTCGTTGGGAGACATCGAGACACGAGTAACCTTGTGTGTAGTAGATATGGAATCGCCATACAACGTATTGCTAGGGAGACCATGGGTACATGCAATAAAAGCAAGTAGCATCAACATTTCATTAATGTATCAAATTTCCCACACCAACCGGAATCGGCGAGATTAGAGGAGATGTGGATAAAGGAAGAACATGTTATCAAATTGAAATAAAATATCATGAAGAGCAAGCAAAGAAGCGAAAGTATCGCAAAAACCACGAAAGCAGCTTAAAAAGGAAGAAGAATTTAGAGTTTACATGATAAGAGCAAAGGAAGGAAAAGGGATACCTAGCGAGATTTCGGAGAAGAAAATGAACTCGCGAAAGAGCTAAAAGGACCAACCCCTATGGGAGAACCGCAAGCTAGTTACGTCGCAAGCAGAGCAAACAAAAGAAGTGAATGTCGGAACTAATGAAGAGCCCAAAATGTTGAAAATTGGGACCGTGATGGAAACGGATGAGGAAAAAAGGATCGTAGAGTTGTCATGAGACTATAAGGATATCTTCGCGTGGAACATGGATGATATGCCCGGTATAGATCCATCGATAGCTTGTCACAAATTGGAAATAGATAAAAGGGTGAAGCCGTTCAAGCGTAGAATTAGAAAAATCACAACAACTTATCACCCCCAAATAGAAGAAGAATTGCGTAAAATGCTAGATGCAGAGAATCATCGCCGCAAAGAAAGTATCCCGAATGGATAACAAATATGGTTATAGTCCCAAAGAAGAAAAAGGGGATAAGGATTTGCATAGATTTCACCGATTTAAACAAAGCTTGTCCTAAAGATAGTTTTCCATTGCCGAGATATCCCACAACTAGTCGAATCAAGCAAGCAGAAATGAAAGAATATCATCTCTGGATGGGTATAAAGGTTACAACCAGATTCCTCTCGCCGAGGAAGACCAAGAGCATACTGCTTTTTTCGCTCCAAGAGGGTTATATTGTTATACGAAAATGCCGTTTGGTTTACGAAATGCTGGAGCAACGTACCAAAGAATGGTAGAAGAAGTGTTCGCGAATGGATACATAAAACACCGGAAGTATACGTAGATGATATGCTCGTAAAAAGTAAGAAAGCGAGAAAACCATGTACAAGATCCGAAAGAAATTTTTGAACGGATGAGGCGATTCAACATCAAAGTAAATCCCGAAAAATGTACCTTCGGAGTGGCATCGGGAAAATTTTTGGGTTATATAGTATCAAAGGAAGGAATACAAGTCGACCTTTGAGAAAGTGAAAGCAATTCGCGATATGCCAACACCGCGACAATAAAGGATGTTCGAAGCTAAATGGGTTGTTAGCATCACTAGGAAGATTCATTTCGCGATCATCCGATAAGTGCAAGCATTTTTTCAAAGATCTTGAAAAAGGGATCGAAATTTAAATGGACAGACGAATGTGAAAAGGCTTTACAGGGAATTAAAGAACATCTAATGGAAATATCCATTATGCAAAAAGCGGGAACCGGAGAGGAATTGTTGGTATATCTTGCGACAACGTCGCATGCGTTAAGCGCGTATTGCTGCGAATAGACGCTGGAGTAGAAAAACCGATTTACTATATCAGTAAAACTTTTAATGCCGCAGAAAGGAATTACTCGAAGATTGAAAAACTAATCCTGGCGTTAGTCTATGCAACATTTAAGCTTCGCATATATTTTCAAGCACATACTGTCAGTGGTGGTAACAAAAGTACCAATCGAATCGGTAATGGAAAATTCAAAAAGATCGGGAAGAGTAGAAAGGTGGAATGCCCAAATAAGTCATTATAAACTCCAATATGAAATATTATCTTCAACCAAGTCACGGAGTAGTCGCAGACTTTTGCGAAATTTCCTTTGGAGGAAGATGAAGCGATGGATGAAATGATGGATGTAGAAGAAGAGCATGGAGACCCAAATGATTTGTTAACCGAACCAGATAGGTGGGAAATATTGGTAGACGGATCATCAAATGGAGAAGGTAATGGAGTGGGAATTGTTGTGATTTCGCGAGAAGGCAATAAATTAGCTTTCTCTTTAGATTGGAGTTTGAATCCACTAATAATGAAACGGAGTATGAAGCCATAATACATGCTTTGCGATTCGCAATAGAAATGAAGTTAGAAAATGTGAGGATTACCAGTTATTCGCAATTAGCAATTCGCCGATAATGAGAAATACGCTACAAATGAGCCATCTTTGCAAAAGTATAGAAAGCTTGTCGAGGAATTGTCGACACGATACCAAAAATGAGATGGAGGCATATATCAAGGAGAAATAACAGACTGGGCAGACGCTTTTGCCTTTATATCAAGCATGATGACAGACCCCATTAAGTGAGGAATATCAAAATACAAACACTTTTGGCACCATCAATTAATAAAGAAGAAGGGCAAGAAGCGGATGCAATGTTAGTAGAAGATATACCACAATGTCGCGATAAAGATTGGAGAACGTAACTTCACGCCTACTTGATGAAAGGGGAGACACCAAGAAATAGATTAGAAGCACACAAATTAAAAAGCCGTGCAACGAATTATGAATTAAGAGATGGTGTGCTTTATCGGCGATCTTTTGATGGACCTTCACTTCGATGCTTAACAAGGGAAGAGGGAGAAATCATATTGAAGATGTTGCATAGCGGAGATGCTGGAAATCATAGCGGTGGAAGATCTTTAGCGTATAAAGCAAAAATGCAAGGATATTACTGGCCGTATATGCATGAGGACGCGAGAGTGATGTCAAGACGCTGCGAAGAATGTCAAAGACATGGGAAGAAAATCAATAAAATTCAAACCAAAATATCAGCGAATGTCTCGCAAGCAGAATGGCAAGAAATAACGAATGAATGAATGAATAAACATGATCGAATGAATGGGACGAACCTTTATGGCGTACACCCTAGTTCGCGAATTATACTTCGTAAGAGGCAAATGTAAGACCTAAAGTGCGTCATATAAGGGGGAATCTCTTAACATGGCTCGGGGAAAAGGTTACACCGCCCCGGAACCCGGGTCATGCAGATTTGGGGCCCATGAAAGCCTATCCGGAGGAGATACCTTGGATTCCCAACTATATATGTAGGTTATACCCCGGTTGGGCGACCGAGGGTCTCTTTCAAGGAGTCGCGTATGATCAAGGCGCCGAGGTACCCGTTGAGTCAAGAGTGCGGGGAGCATGGAACTTCCTTACCACTCTTGACAAGTCTTGGCGCGCACGCCGCACTCGGCCCGAAGAAAACTCCACTTAGGGTGCAGCCTTGTAACCATAAACTCTATAGGTATAAGGGATAAGAGGTCATGAAAACAACCGGTTGTTGTTAAGACCGGATGGGAGGAGCTAGCCTTGTATGGCCGATGTACGCCTCCTTGAAGGGGCAACCGGGAGGTGATAAGGGCGGCACCCTCCATTAGGGAGCCGATAAGTGCCAAAGACGCAAATGTCACGAGGCTTTGTTTTCGCAAGAAAACTTAGGCTTGTCATATTTGTGCAATGATCCTCGCAGAGGCAATAATACTAACGCGAGGGTAAGACGAGATCAATGGGTCCTTACATGCAAGTGTAAAGACGTCCCGCGATTTCGTCGCAAGACGACAATGTCATGGGGCTTTACTTTCGCAAGAGAATTTAGGCCTGTCACATTATGTCGCAAGCAAAATATCTGCAGAGGCAAAAATACTTGAAAAATGATAAGACAAGGTCAATGGGTTTTTACATGCAAGTGTAAGACGTCCCTGCGACCTTGTCGCAATAAAGGGTGGCAGAGTGAGACCTTTAATTAGGAAGGTCAAACTTAGAAGACCATCAAAAATGATAAGGCAAGGTCAATGGGTCAGTACATGAAAATGTAAAGGCGGCCTGCGATCTTGTCGCAATGAGAAGAAATAAAGTGAAATTCCTGATTGGGGTGATTTTACTTAACAAAAGATTCAGTAAGCGAACATGCTCGCGAGGTTAAGTTCAAACATCTTAAATAAGAGAAAAAGGAGAAAATAAGGGGGTTACTCGATCAACGACTTAATCCTTACAAACAAAAAGAAGTTTTGACAAATTACAAAGAAAGTTTAATTCTCTACATCAATATTATCAACTACAGAGGATGGTTGAGATCTTTCACCGCTTTATCGGCTTCACCTTCACCGGTCGGTGGATTTTCATCGAAATGTTTTCAAAGCACCTTCATTTTCGCCACCGGTGGATTTTCATCGAAATTTTTTCAATGGATCTTTGTTGATAACTTCAATATTAGCGATATCTTCGCCACTTTCATAGTCATAATCACCGTCAGAGAATCAGGGGACTTCATCATCACTTACTTCCAAAGGATCAACATGAATAGAATCAAGGGACTTAGACAATAAAATCTCATTCACAAGGACTTCACTTTGAGGGGGAATTGACGAAGCAACGCCTTTTGACGATTCTTAGTATCTATGTCTTTACGGAAGACATATAATCAAACCTTCGTTCGCACGGTCGCGAGAACGAGCAAGAGAGGCGGCGAGTAACCCATTTTCTTTGCGAATCCTGAGTAATCTGATCTCGAGTGGAGATAGTAGAGCGAAGTTTCTTCTCGTAGTCCGCATAACAAGTGCACAAGATTAAAGATAATTAAAGATTTTAGAATAATTAATGGATTAAGATAGTCAAATAATATGACTACCTTCCTTCTCGAGAAGTAAGATGCTGAATTAAAGTCAAAATTATTCCCCAAACAGTCCATGGCATCATCAAATGTATCTCCAACTAGGCCTTTCAATCGAGCTCGCAAGCTTTTTCATTCGAAACAAGTATAGAATTCTCGGTCATAAGAGTACAGTTGGATTTTTCTAATTTGGAACATTGATCCTTGAATTGGTTTGCTTTTAGACTCAAGGTTATTGTACCACGAATAAGTTTATCTCTTTCTAAAGTAATTTCTCCAAGTTGCTTTTTCAAGGAATGAATAGTTTGTTCTTGTTCTTCACGTAATTTTCGACAAGCATTATATTCTTGCGAATAGGTCGCGACCTTGTTTAGCAGAGATCGCTTTTCCTGAGAAAGGGTCCCATTCTCATCTGATAAAGTTCCCAACTCCAAATTATCCTTAGTCAAAGAGTAAGAAAGGCGAGATAAGTCTTTACTTAATAAGTCTTGTCACCGAATTAAATCAAAGTTTTCTTTAGACAAATTATCTATTTGATCAACAAGATATGTATGAAGATTATTTAAGATGTTATATTGCTCCATCCAAGCATCTCTTTCAACTCGAACCTCTTCAACAGCTTGATTCCAACTCGATATATCTCCATTATTCGTTTCGGTGTAGAGCTTAAAGGGCGAACAAAAGTTTAAGTTGTAAAAAAAAAAAAAAAAAAAAAAAAAAAAAAAAAAAAAGATTAAGGGAAGAAGTATAACTTTTAACTCTTCATTCTTCTTGCGAAGATTATCACGATCTAGTGAGAGGTTGTGAAATTTTTGATTTTCAAGATGGAGATTATTGCATTTAGCGATCATAGCTTGAAGATCATTTTTCAAAGACATTAATTTCTTGAACCAAGGATGCTTAAGAGATCCTATCAGGACCAATATGTTTACTTAAAATCTCGCGCAGACATCGATTTGACAGATCAACAAGTCTTCTTGGCATCATTCACAAGGTCCGAGAGAACTTTGAAAGCCACGTCTATTCCTTCCAAATTTTCTCGCAGAAGAGGGATTTGCTCGGGAAAAGAAGGAAGAGACGAATCATTCTTCGCCAAAGGAACATCACGAGAAGGGGAGATTTCAGAAAGGTAGTGATTGGAGGAACGATCGGGACATTGATGATAGGAGAAGGGATAAGTTCATTTGTAGTAGGATTATTATGAGGAACCCGATCTATAAGGAGTTGAGGCATAGGAATATTGTCATTTGTGACAAGATTGTCTTGCGATGATTTCAACGAAGGAGAAGAAGGTGAAAATGAGGGAAAAGGAACATCAGGAGTAACAGGTTTAGGGTGGCGAGATCTTTTGGGAGTCTTGTCAATAGTATTGTCATCCTGCGAATGATAAATTAAGTAAGAAACAGAGGCAACGATATTGTTCTTAAAAAAGCAAATGCTTCTTTAAAATACCTTATCGCTCGCAGGCTTTCTTTTAGAAACGGTATGTTTAGCTTGCGAAGAGGACTTTGGTGGCAAGGTGGATTCATGTTGAGAAGTTGGTTTTTATTTGTGAATCCAAAGAAAGAAGGGGGTTCTTCACTGTGAACTTGGTGCTTGGGTTTGTTCTTGCTTTGAAACAAAAATGGCGTAAAAGATTAAAAAGAATAAGATAATCTCAAAAAGGGAAGTTAATCACAAAATCAATCAATCATATAATCAATCGAATCTAGCAAGATTAACAAAATCTGGATGCCATGGAAATGATAGCAAATAAGAAATAATGAAGGATGATGAAGACGATATTGAAGAAGAATAACAAAGAACAAATTGCAGACAGTAAAGGAGATGAAATAGAAGGAAAGAAGTGTTCTTCACAAAAGACTCTCCTATAAATAGGCAAGAAAATGTTATGACGGATAACATTAAATGTACCGGTAAAAAGAATGGTTTTAAACACGTGTAAACGGTCATTCCTAGATTCATGGAGTTATGCTGAAGAAGATTTTTAGTGGAAAATAAACGGTTGCGACAAAGGATTCGGATATCGCACAACATAAGGAAACATAAAGAGAGGCGAGAAGATGTAATATTCGGGTATTGCACAAAGATATTTTCTTATCATATGAGACTCAATTATTTTCCTAACTCGCGAGGAGAGATTGCAAAATCCATTATTCTCCATAACCCATGAGGCAAGAAATGATATTTCATACATACTTCTAAAAAACTTGAACTTCGCCAAAGAATAGAGGCAAGTACGTACTTTTCAAGTCCAAAGATTCTTTTGCTCGTTCCTACATCAATAAAAATCGAGACTACAACAACAACGAATTTTTTCTTAAAGATCGCTCTCCAAGCAATATTCAAGAAAAAGAGGCAAGATGTAGGATCGGAATATCGCGACAACAACTCTACGCGAAGACAATGGATAACAACATTGCGAGTGAGTCGCAGAGGGTTAAGTATGAATGACGACCGGATGACTAGTAGGAAGATATGAAATCCGCGAAAGGTAAGAAGTGTCGCGAATACGAATACTTGTGCGCTGCGACACTTCGCGAGATATTCCCGAAAATAAAGGACAGCTTTAGCCTGTCATTCACTATGTATTACCCTATATAAAGGGATGAGTGAATCTGTTGTAGGGAGAGGTCTTTTTGGATTGGAGAGCAAGTCATTAGGAGAGAGAAAGAGAGAGAATTTTTGTAAGTTCTTAAGTGTAATTCCATTTTCCTATGTAAAGATTCAAGAAAGTTATCAATAAATATTCATAATTGTTCATCTATTATCTTTTGAATGGATTAGTTTAACAAAATATAGTGAGGGGTGTATTGTGGGATTTCCTGCAACTACATCGGTAATCTGGTAGGATTTTTCAGGTTGCCGAAAGCACAGTTCGGTGACCTTGAATTTTTCACAGGTTACCGAACTTCAAGTTCGGTTTGCTGTGTAATAATTCAAGGTCACCGAACAATATCCTGTTTTCCAAATGTTAGGTTTATTAAATTGAAAAACACAAACCCAATTAAAATTGAAAACACAAACAAGGTTTTAAAACAAATATAGAAGTGTTATACATACCAAACTACGAAATCCTTAAGTAATTGTTTAAAAAACTCAAACATACCAAATTAAACCATACGAAATCCATAACTAAGATGTTTTTTGAAACTAAAATCATACGAAATCACTAACGACCACTTTTACGACCCCTTTTGCCACCTCCTTGTTTACCACGAGTTTTAGGTCGAACTTTCTCATCACTTGTGGTATCATCTCCTCGACCGGTTCCTCCACAAATTGCGACTTGAAACTTCTCGTTGTTGTCGACCCCTCTTACCACCTCCTTGTTTACCACGAGTTTTAGGACGAACTTCCTCATCACTTGGGGTTTCATCTCCTCCACCGGTTTCGTCCACAGCGCGACTTGAACCTTCTCCTTGTTGTCGACCCCTCTTCAGTTGCTTAGACCTACTTGGCTCCACCATTCTTTTAGTTATAAGACCCTCCCACTCCTTGTAGTAGTCGGTTTGTTCCTTAGTCAACATCGGCTCTCCACTTTTGATTTTAGCCATCCATTTCTTCAACAATTTCGTACCCTTCGACACCTAATTCCAATTTTAAGCACAAGTAAATATATTTTCCAATTTTAAACAACCGAAAAGTATAAGAGAAAGAATTTTTCTTACCACATTATCCCATAACCTTTTAGCTTCTTCTCCACAAATAGGCATCTCCTTAAGAGCTCTCTTAGCCTCCCTCTCCTTTGTCTTTGCCTTCGCCGCATCAGTCTTAGCTTGTTGTTCTTTATTTATCACAAAAGGATGACTAATTTCTTCATAGAAATCCATATAATCATCATCACATGCAGTCACATCTCCTTCAACAGGTACACAATCACCTTTTGGTAAGTAGTACTCACCAAATGCATTCCAATGTGCCACCGTAGGAGTTGGTTCATGTTTTGGCTCAAAATATTTCTCGGTGTTCTTTGTTCCCTCAAACAGCAAAGTGAAATTTTCATTCTCCACGTCGGGATCCATTTGGACGCAAGAAAGTTGTCTTAGTATTCTCCTTGGATTATATATTGCGTAGCCGTTAGGATACCAAATGGTTCCATAGTAAGCGGAGTAGACAGAGTAACCATTCAGATCATCTTCATCTACAGAGACATCATCGGGTACGGCGTATGGGTGAAATACCACATCATCCACCGTAAGTTTATCTAATTTCTCCCTCAACGAAGTCAACTGCTCTTCTTTAGACTTCTTTTGTGCGTCCAAAAACAACCATTTTCCTGCTGTAGGTTGGCCATAGGGATAAGGTGACTTTTCCTGAGCCAATCCCAATGAAGGGAAGTGGTCGTAAATCCAAACCTATGCGAAACTACGGAAATATTAACCACATACAATACTAATTGAATTGGAAGTAGAAATTATAAGCGAATAAATTGCTAATTAACAATGTAGAAGGTCACCTGGACAAGAGTTAAGTAACCTCCAATTTGATTACACTTAATCCTCGACCCTTTGATCATCTCTTGTATAACAAAAGCAAGGACCCCAGTGGCCCAAGATTAATTGTTCATCTCATCGAGATCCTCCAAAAGTTGTAGATAATGTGCATCCACCCTATTTCCAGAAGTGTTGGGGAAAATAACAGTTCCAAGCATATATAACCAATAAGCGGTGACATGATGCCTAAGGGTCTCCCTGTCCATCACCAACTTTCCTTTCTCCACCTTTTTTTTTGTCTCTCCAAATGCTGCTTTCAACTTTACCAACTTGAATTTCTTGAGCTTCTTCTTCATTGCTCCATTTGCCTCTTTTGGATTATACTCACCGCCACGTTTAGGGGACCTCACAGCACGTCTAAACTCACATTGAGACTTTCTTGCATCCCATCCTAGACATTTTAGAGCCAATACTTCAAGAGCTTCATAACTCATCGATGGGTTGTAGCCTTCTCGAAGACATTTACCTTCAAGTGGTAAGCCGGTGATTCTATGGCAATCATCGGGAGTAATTCCCATCTGGCCAAATGGAAGATGCATAGTATATGTCTCGGGATAATGCCTCTCGAGAAATGCGAATACAACAACAACGTCAAATTCCACATGTGCAATTTCAATAGATCTCCATAACACACATTCTTTAACCTTCGCTACAAACTCATCACACTCTAAAGAAAGATCCCAGGTGGACGCCTTTTGACGTTTAATAAGACGAACTGCATCATTATGATCCTACGAAAAGAACATAACACTATTAACTTGACGAAACATGTCCCAAAAAAAAATAACGTTTTGTTAGTTAATAATGAACTTAAAGGATACCTTTGTCGCATAGATCTTCGCAACCCATGAGTGTTTGTAGCCAAAAAATGTTGCCCCTCCATCATTTGGAGTACCATAAGTTGGGTTCACCGGTGACAAACAAAAATTATCAGGGGGAATGTGTGAGTATCTTTTGCTAGGCGGCTTCGGCTTCTTTTTCTCTTTAGCAGGAATAATTTTTTGCTCTTCTTCATCATCATTCTCTTCCTCCTCTTCTTCCTCCTCTTCATCCTCTCCCTCCTCTCCATCCTCTTCCTCGTCTTCATCGTCTCCCTCCTCTCCATCCTCTTCCTCCTCTTGTTCTTCTCCTTCTTTTTCGGGTCCTAGTTCTTCTTCCTCTACATTTTCAACGTTTTCTCTTTGTTGTTCAACCTCTTCATTTCCTTGGTCTTCATTTCCTTGCTCTTCTTCATCATCATTCTCTTCTTCAATTACATTATCAATTGTATTCTCCATCACCTCTTCATTGACATCTTGGATTACATCACGAACATTATCTTGGTTGACTTTCGGTAACGAGCCCCCTCCATGTTTAGCATTTGTTGCACCACGGTTTCAGAAATCTAAATGTTTTGCTCCACGAGGGGTGGGAGTTTTCAAATCCTCATCTAGGTGTAGTTTCAATCTTTTTCCTTTGTTCCTAATGAACAAAAACCAAAGTATTAGCTAAACATAAGAGAATATTGTGTTATCAAATCAAATAGAACTAAAGAATAAAGTAAACACAACACTTGAAGTTAAAAGACTATAGTTCGGTTACCTGAAAAAAAAATTACGAGGCAACCGAACTACATATTTCAAAAGTTTGGTTAGCCCAAAAAATAATCGATAAAACCGAACTCATTCTTTCAAAGGAAAATTTTAATTCGGTGACGAGAGTTTTTTTTGCGAGCACATAGAACTAAATAGTTCAAAAGTTCGGTTAGAAAAAGAAATTATCGACAAAACCGAACTCATTCTTTCAAAAGAAAATTTTAGTTCGGTTACGAGAGATTTTTTTGCGAGCACACCGAACTAAATAGTTCAAAAGTTCGGTTAGAAAAAGAAATTATCGACAAAACCGAACTCATTCTTTCAAAGGAAAAATTGAATTCGGTTACGAGAGATTTTTTTGCGAGCACACCGAACTATGTAGTTCGGTCACCAGATATTAGTCTACTTAACCGAACTGTTCTTATTTTTGGAAGTTCGGTTAGAAAATCTAGGGTTACACAAAATTTTTCCTAGCCGAAATGTCTATTGTAACTACCATTTTCAGTGAGTTTTCATGATTTCTAATCGATTTCTTCAACAAATACGAATTAAAAAGAATGGGTATGAAGGAAATTACCCGCGGATTTGCATTTCACTCGAATCGGACTTCTTTTTCCCTGTTGGATGCTTGATTTGGTCTCTCAACTTTGCTTGAAGTTGTTTATCAATTTGAAATTGACTTGGGAGATTCGCTATGCTTGCAAGTCCAGGACTCAATCCTGGAATTCTTGGTGTCTGCTTAGAACGCATTGTTTATAAAGATTGATTAATCGTCGATGAATTTTTTTCGAATCGACGATTAACGTAGATGTCTACGAAGAAGAAGAAGAGGAAAAGAAGAGAAGAAGAAGAAGATGAAGAAGAAGAAAAGAAAATAATCAGTTTCAAAACTGATTTTAAGTTTTTATTTAGATTTTAATTAGGTTTCAATTAGTGGGTTATATTAGTGGGTAGTGGGTTAGATTAGTGGGTTAATAGGATTAGTTATAACCTTAATTAGAATAAGGGCAGATTAGTCTTCCCTAATCTTTTAGGACACCCCTTATAATGTAGGGCGGACATTTGTATCACAAAGTAGTCCCCCACCTTTTTTGAGTAGTCCCCAAAAAATCGTTCAAAATTGGTTATCACTCTCCTAGTGTTGTGTACCAAGGGAAGCCCTATTTTGAGTCCCTAATGTTGCACATGAATCAATCCCTCCCCTAGACATTTCGGCATTCTATTTTGAGGGATACATAAGAACCGTTTTTTGGGCACCACTCTTTTTTTGGAGGGGACCGTCATTTTATTTTGGGCAAGTTATTTGAAGTAGTACGAGGACACCCCTTATCCATATATTTATTTTAATACCAAAACTACCCTCTTGATTATTTTTGTGTAATGATTAGTATAATTAACCATTGATTAAGGTTAAATTAATAGATGATTTTTTTTTAAGAAGTAGAATTATTGAGTGATTAAAGTAGTAGAAGAAGAAGAAGATGGAGATTTTTTTTTTAATTTTTTTTTTTTTTGAGATCGGTGAATATGGAGGAAAAACATTCTTTTGGTATTGAGGTATGCTTTTAACTTAATTAATGTTGCTATAAATGGCCTAAAATATCTTCAAAATGAAAATCGTAAGAAAAAATTTCAACTAGGTCAACATAGTTCGGTTA
Organism: Papaver armeniacum; assembly: GCA_023531295.1. NCBI lineage: Eukaryota > Viridiplantae > Streptophyta > Magnoliopsida > Ranunculales > Papaveraceae > Papaver > Papaver armeniacum. The sequence goes on along the minus strand of JAJJWW010006054.1, from coordinate 70,758 downwards.
TATTATATGAAGAACATGTAACCGAACTTTCTGCAAATTTAGTTCGGTTAATAAATCCAAAATACACAATGTAGCCGAACTCGCTTTTAATGGAGGTTTTGATGAGTTCGGTTAACAGGTTCCGGGACAGGTAACCGAACTTTTATTCCAGAGTATACAGAGTAATGTTCGGTTTCCAACATTAATTTTCGACTGAACCGAACTCAATTTTAGAGTGAAGTTCGGTTAGAAAACCTTTTTTTTGCGAACTAACCGAACTAAACATATTAATTTTCAGAGAAGGGTTCGGTTAGCAATTTTTTTTGCCAACCAACCGAACTCAAAATATTTATTTTCAGAGAAGGGTTCGGTTCGGTTAGCAATTTTTTTTTTTTTTTTTGCGAACCAGCCGAACTCAGCATTTGTTGTTCGAATACAAGTGTTCGGTTAAATGAAAAAAAATTCCAATTAACCTAACCAACCGAACACAATATATTGGTTTTCAATGAGGAGTTCGGTTAAAACTATTTTTTGCGAGTTCGGTTACGAATAATTAAATTCGGGATAACCGAAGTGTTCTTCGTGTTCTTGGTTTCAGAATATTCGGTTACAAAACTAGTTTTTTTAAAACTATTCCTAACCGAACATGCCACTTTAACTTCCATTTAAACCATATTTTGATGATTTCAATTTAATTTTCCCAATCAAAAAACAAATTAAAAAGATTGATGGGTTTTTCAATCAAACGAGGAACGTCAAGGAAAGAGAGAAGAAGAAGAGAATAATTTTTTTTTTTCAAAACTAAAAAATTTCGATTCCCCTCCTGTTTTTGTTTTTGTTTTTGATTTTAATTTTGGTTAATAGATTCATTTACATTAGATGTATATGATTAGATTTATATAGTTATTAGGTTAGTTTTAATTTAAATTAAAGTAAAGGGTAAATGTGTATTTACCTAACTTTAGGACACCCCTTATAAGTATAGGGAGGTTGGCCTAATAAGACCATGGTCCCCCCAAAAAAACCATGGTCCCTAAAAATGGTTCATACATAATAGATACATAATGATAGTTTTTAGAGCTGGAATCGGACCATACCGATAAAACCGAACTAGAATTGGAAAACCTAGAACCGGACTGGAATGTTACGGTGTAATGGGATTAAATTCAGAACTGGTAGATTTGGGGGTATACCGGTTCAAGTCTCATTTCATATCGTACCTGTATCCAAAAATTAATCCTACTCATTGGTTTAATCTAATTTAGTTGTCCATCTTAGGAATCTAGTTTTATAACTTGTTTTTTTGTTCATCTATTTTCTTCTACGTCACATTCACAAAATGCCACTGTCACTCTCCATTACAACCACTAATATGAACAAGAATTGGCTTCTTTACCTAATTAAGGGTACATGATATTACTAACATATAGGGTTACAATGGGGTGCCTAAAGGGGTATTCATACTGACACATACAACTATCCTTTACACCCTCCTGCAAGGTGAACGAGGAAAACATACAGTTTAATCATGTTACATAAAGCTCAAAAACAAGAAGAAGCAAGACCTTTCGTGAACACATCCGCAAGTTGAATATAGGTAGAAATATGACGAACAATGAGACTTCCATGGGTGATACGTTCACGAACAAAGTGATAATCAACATGAATGTCCTTTGAACGTGAATGTTGTATTGGAATAACAACCAAATAAGCAACACCGATGTTACCGCAATATATGTAACAATAAGTAACTAATCTAAATTAGATCGGCAACAATGGTGGATAAACCTATGTATTCTGTCTCGGTACTGGATTTAGAAACTGTGGGTTGTGTCCGAGCTTCCATGGGTGATACGTTCACGAAAAAAGTGATAATCAACATGCATTTCCTTTGAATGTGAATGTTGTATTGGAGTAACAACCAAGTAAGTAGCACTGATGTTACCGCAGTATAAGTAACAATAAGTAATTAATCTAAATTAAATCGCCAAAAATTGTGGATAAAGCTAGGTATTCTGGCTCGATACTGGATTTAGAAACTGTGGGGTGTGTCCGAGAAACCCTAAGAAATCAGGTTACCACCAATAAATAAACAATTACTTGGGGTCGACCAAAAATTATCTTGATCACATGCCTAATCCGCGTCTGAAAAATTCATTAACTGATGTAGTTTGAAAGTGGTAAATAAGATTCGATTCTCAGACTTATGAAGGTTGATTATTTTTTTAAGACTCGGACTCTAATAATAAAACTAGAAAAGTCAAAAAAAAAAGTTGATACCAAGATTATAAAAAGCATCGAGACTCGGGATTCCACCATTAACCAATAAAGTGATTTCATCTAATAAATATTCATGCAATTCTTTACGCTCAAAGTAATTCTAATATATTGTATGTAGTAGATTTTCTAAGTAATAATTTTAATATCAAGTATGGAGCATCAGAAGTATTAACCTAAGCATGATCCATCAAAACAAATCACAATCATTCAGCAAAAATCAATGATTCAGTATTAGTTCAATGCAAATAATCATAAAAGAAATTGCAAAAATCAATTAAAGTAGAAATATACCATTTTTATTGAAACAATGGCTTTCTCCGTCGCCTCAAAAAGGGGTTTAGCCCTCATATTAATCACTTGCTCAAAATAATAGTGCATGGCTCAAAAGTGTACAAGGAGGTGAAAATAATGTAAAATGATAATTTGCAACGCCAGTATTGGCGATAAAGAAATGAGTGTTGCAAAGAAACAATTCTTAACTACGTATAGGTGTTGTTTGCAACTATTCTTGATAGTCAAATGTTCTTCGTATTCAACACAAAGCAAATAGATGAAAACAATTCTTGCAACTCGATTTTTCTCTATGTTCATTTTCTAAACTTTTATAAACCCCATCTAAAGTTGTGTAGCTTCTTCGGGACTCGCTACGCCTTTTATACACCAAAGAAACCCTAAAAATCCCGATTAATCTCTTTATTTTATTCTTCTCCAAGTTAAGGGACTTTCTCCCAAAATCTTCTTTACGTGTCTATGGGTTGTTAAACTGTCTCAAATAGGTATAATAGAATCCCAGCAGAATATCTTCTCATCCTATTGCGCGTAACTGCCAAAAATAAACCTAAACAAACTCGTACTTCTTTATCACCTTGTTTTATCGAAAACCCGATGATCCAAATTTCAACTGCTTTCGAATCAATCAACCATGTCATTCCCGTTTAGCCCAATCAAGCCTATCCAAACAAAATTCTCGCGATTGAATCTCCCCCAAAGACCTTCAAAATCGAACCCTAGTTCTCGCAAATATTTTCCCGCCAAAATTCAAATTTGAATTTGAGAAGAAGATAGTGTCCCCCCGTCCCCTACTGGGGTCCCTTTAGCACTCACCCTGGGGAGCCTTTAGTAATTCTTAGAGTTGCTTTTATGACTTTTCTCGGGTGCAAATATCACTTTTCGAGCAAATTTTTCCACAAGAGTTTATTTCTCCAAAAACACCTACACACACATAAAACACCATAATAAGTACAAAAATGAGCACTACCAATATATATAATTGAGATAAACCAGGCACAAATATATGTCTCACAAATACCCCCAATCTTATTATTTGCTAATCCTCGAGAAAATCTAATCTAGAAAATCTTAACTCACCTGTCGCAGTATCACGATTGCACTTAGCGTGTGCAACAAGCCTTTGAACCCCTAGGTGGCCCTAGTGGCCGAGTTATAGTCTCGGGAGGGTTTTCAAGAGGTGTTCCTCCAAAAACTTTACAGAGCTCTACTCAGATAATCGCACAATGGACATCAATATCCAGAATCAAAAAAATCACATGAATAGATTAAGAAGATGGATATAGATATAGATGGTTTACGAATGGACTTCAATGCCGATATGAATCCTAATGGATTGAGATACTGGTCTGAATCCTAACTCTACACAGCTGGTATATATAAGGGTCCCAGCGGTCGATTTATTTATCGGATAGTAATAATAATATATTTTTTAAAATATCTCCATCACTCTACTTTATCCCAGTGGCGACATTAACATATAAAATTTGAAAAAATAAACAGAACGTGAGATGATGACGACCCTGAGATGCAGTGACAACTACCATGTTATTTCTAACACCTGAGCTCTGTTATTTTATGAATAGACTCTTTAGTTTAGGTCCCTCAACTCCTACAACTAAGATGTTTCCATCCACTTAGATTGGTTAGTGTTATCTTGAATTTGCACAAGTTTCTAGACTCTGGGGTTTATTTATTGCAACTAAAACTTAAAAGTTTCCCCCTATCCCCAAACTTAAATCCAACATTGTCATCAATGTTTTTAATGAAAGAACAATACCAAAAGTATAAGTAACAAGAGGAATCAGTAAAGAAAGAAGTTAGAAATATAATACCTGGGTGAAGCGTAACAATCCTTCTACGGAGAATAAAAGTTTTTCCCTTACCCCCAAACTTAAATCTAAAATTGTCCTCAATGTTCCTAATGAAAGAGCAATACCAAAAGTATAAGTAACAAGAAGAATCGCAAAGAAAGAAGTCGAAAGATAGTACCGGGTCAAGCGTAACGATCCTTCTACGGAGAAAAAGTAAGAAAATAAAAACCTAAAAAACAAATAACAAAAACCTACAAAAAATAATATATAACATACAACCGCCTTGATGGTCAATCAAGGTAAACATGGTCCTCTCCTCAACATTACCTATAAGAAAATGCTCTAAAAAGGGATTCAATCTCCGAACGCTAACCTTTGAAGAACTACTACCATCTGGTGTCTCAATTTCAACAGCGCCATGAGGAAAAGCAATGCGAACTACAAAAGGACCGGTTCACCGAGAACGTAACTTCCTAAGGAATAAATGGAAACGAGTATCATACAAAAGAACTTTTTGACCTGGAGAAAATGACTTTCTTAAAATATTTCTATCATGCATAAATTTCGTTTTGTTCTTATACTCCTTAGCTCTATCGTATGCATCTCTACAAATTTCTTTCAACTCATTGAGTTGTAGCTTTCTGTGAGCTCCTACCTTGTCAAGTGAAAAATTAACATGTTTAACAGCCCAATAGGCTCTATGCTCTAACTCAACAGGTTGATGGCATGCCTTGATAAATACTAGATGATAAGGTGACATTCCAATGAGGGTCTTAAATGCAGTACGGTAAGCCCATAAGGCATAAGTAAGCCTCGACGACCAGTTTTTCCTATTACGATTAACCGTTTTCTCTATAATACACTTAATTTACATGTTTGAGATATCTACCTGACCACTAATATGTGGGTGATATGGATTAGTTACTTTGTGAGTAATACCATATTTTTTTAATTAAAAGTGCAAACGGTCTATTAAAAAAGTGTGACCCTCCATCACTGATTATAGCTCGCGGTGTACCAAAACGTGTAAGCATATTATCTTTCAGAAACTGGACTACGATCTTGTGGTTATTTGTGTTAGAGCATAGCTTGGTTGAACCCACCAAGCGTTGGTATGTCAAGTTTTGTTGTCATAATTTAGTGAATCAAAACTCATCTAAGAGTGGCTTGATTATGTACTAGAGACAACTTCGTATAGGTTAGACTAGAAAGTCTAGGATTATGAGACATACAAGCTCGAAGACCTGAAGAATGTGAAGAAGTAACGAGCTACAACGATGACATCATCCTTCCTCTTGAGGTTAATAATATTGACTTGAACTGTTTCATTCCTAACGTATCTTTCAAGTCGTGCTATATTGAAAACATAACTGCGAAGCTGTGAATGATTATTATACTCTAGTAGTGAGACATGATCACATGATCATAGTGTTAAGGAATTAGAATACGAAGTATAACGCTTATCTTTTGAACTTCGTATATATGACATCGACATAATCGTATGAATGCTATTATGATTATGTGTATGGGTAAAGGTGAAGATTTCATCCTAGGAAACAATGTTTACATTTGTTTAAAGGAAGTATATTCAAGAACTTGTTTTATGAATCTAAAGGGAAATCGCCGGGCTTATTGGTATTGTTATTCACGGCATATCTTTGGATTACAAATATGTGTGAGTTAGTAGAACCGATCATAACTTGTTATGTATCTTGGTATAACTAATCACAATGCCTGACTTATGATTTGGTATGACTGGTTTTATTAATTAGTGTAACCGATCCTAAGTAATCACCTGAGATAGTATGATCGATATTTGTAATTGGTGTGACCGATCCTAGTAATTGGTGTGACCGATCACAAAAGAATTGTGTAATCGATCCTTGTAATTGGTGTAAACGGTCCTAGTAATTGGTGTAACCGATCCTAGTGACTTGTATAACCGATCACAAGCAATACCATGAGTATATGGTAACCGGTCCTGGTAATTGACGTAACCGATCCTGGTAACTGATGTAACCGGTCCTGGTAACTTGTGTGTTTGATCACAAGTAATCCATATTGAGGTAGAACCTATCCTTGTGATTGGTAGAACCGATTAAACCCGTGATTGTGATTTGATACTTGAACAATCACATAGTTGTCTTGGAATACAGATGAACCAATTCTAAACTTGTTTGGAAGTGTGGTATAATCGATTCCAAGATTGTAAATATGAAAGAGGATTTACAAAGAAAAGATGTCAACATACTTTGAACACGAATAGTAATTCTTATCTTTTATTGTTCAAAGTTATTCCTTAATTACTCAAGGAGATCCCGGTCCGAAATAAATTAAGAATCTTTTAATTAAGGTTGTTAGTTTTATATGCTTTAATTACCAGCAATTAAATGCATATCTCTAGAAAATAAAAATTAGTAATGTGCATTTACTAATTGGAGATTTTCTATTGAGAGATTTCGGAATATATTGGACAAAGCATTTCCAGGAATTATGAAAACCGATTTGGGCATTTATTGCATATCTTGAGAATATTCGGTTTTGGAAATTCCTTGGTGTCCAAATATCCTTGGTCTATAAATACCTAAGTAAAAAAGCGGGGCTACAACAACCACACCCGATATTTCGATTAGTAATCTGTATGGACTAACTCCAATATACTTTTAAGAGAATCAACTAGACAGTCAGACTCAGTCTTAATAAAAGTATATTAAAGAGCTATATCTCACTTTCTCGATTCAATACTTACTCAAGCAAACAAAAATCTGGGAGTCTAATTGAATACAAGAGAAATCAGTTGAACGGTACCAAAGACCAATGTTCAAGGATCAATCAATTTCAATCTACAACCAAAGGTTGGATTTCCCAATCGATCGATTCAATCGCACAACCTGTGATATTTCAATTATATAACAAAATATAATGCGGAAAAGAAATAACATAGACACCAGAAGTTTTGTTAACGAGGAAACCGCAAATGCAGAAAAACCCCGGGACCTAGTCCAGATTGAACACACACCGTATTAACCCGCGACGTACAATCGTAGTTGAACCCCCAATCAATATCACACTGATCCAAGGTACAACTTGTGCTCCTTACGTCTCGATCCCAAAGAGATACTACGTATTTGATTCCCTTAGCTGATCTCACCCACAACTAAGAGTTGCTACGACCCAAAGTCGAAGACTTTAATAAACAAATTTGTATCACACGTAAAAGTCTACTTTAATAGATAAATCTGTCTCCCACGTAAATACCTACGAATTTTGTTCCGTCTTTGATAAATCAAGGTGAACAGAACCAATTGATAACCCAAACTTATATTCCCGAAGAACAACCTAGTATTTTCAATCACCTCACAATAATCTTAATCGAATAGCGAAAGAAGATATTGCGGAATCACAAATGATGAGACGAAGATGTTTGTGACTTCTTTTATATCTTACCTATCTGAGAAATCAATCTCAAGCCAATCTTTATGATTGTACTTAGTACGATAGAAACAGCAAGATCAGATCACACAACTACGAAAAGTAGTATCGGTCTGGCTTCACAATCCCAATGAAGTCTTCAAGTCGTTAACCTACAGGGTCTCGATATAAACCTAAGGTTAAAGGAGAATCGACTCTAGCTTATACAACTAGTATCACACAGGAGGTGTAGGTATTAGGTTTCCCAGTTGCTAGAATTCTCCCTTATATAGTCTTTCAAATCAGGGTTTGCAATCAATGTTAGCTTAGTAACAAAGCATTCAATATTCACCGTTAGATGAAAACCTGATTAGATTCAAGCTAATATATTTCAACCGTTAGATCGAAACTTAGCTTGTTACACACAAATTAAATGCACGTTTTTAGGTTTGTGTAACCGTACCCAAACATGTACATTTAGTTGGTTCAACAATAGTTAACCAAATGGTTAGCCATACGAGCACTTTCATATCAACCATATTCTTCTTTACCATAACTAGTTCAAATGACTCAAATGAACTAGTTAGAGAGTTGTTAAATTGCTTAGATCTTTATAATAGACACAATTGAAACAAAAACGATTTGATTCACTCGAATCGATTCATGAACTTTATAGCCACGGTTTGCAATTATGCATTCCTTAGTTTATATAAGTTTAAGTTCACAAATAATCGTTTTTAGAAAATAACCAACTTTAGTACGCGAACTGGTACGCGGACTTAAGTACCCAGAATAAGTTTGTTTTTAGTTTACAAACTCCAGCTGAATTCCTCGGGATGAGAACTTCCGACAGTACGCAGACTCTAGTTCCGGTTTTCCTGAGTAGCAAAGTACGCATACTTTGGTTCAAGGAATAAGGACTTACACACATATGTGTTACCACAAAATGTTTATATCCTTCCATGTTTATGTAATCTAAACTCTCATGTCAATCATTCAAACATTCTTAGAGGACGTTATATAGTTGTTATTCACAAACAATTTTTCGTCAAAGCCATTTTCAAGTGATTGAAACTTAATATGACTTTCGTCACTAGTAAAGATGAACTTGGCCAAAGCGTAAGCTTACCAACACATATTTCGAGAAATAAATAAGCGAGATAAACTCGGCTCGAAATAGCAAATGTGTATAATCATAGTCTATATAGCAAAACGACTTTGTCTCAAGATAGGAGATAGAGTAGATAGACTTTTGAGTGATAGATAAGTTCAAGTCTCCACATACCTTTTAGTCGATGAAGTTCCACAAGTTCCTTGAGTAGTTCTTCGTCTTTGTATGATGATCGCCATGGAGTCTTGAGCACAACTACACTTTCTATCCTAGTCCGAGACTTAGCTAATAGTAGACTAGAAATCAAGACTTATAGTTTTGATCACTAATATTGACAAACATGCTTGAGATAGCAACGCATACAAGTTTGACCGAGCAGTGCTCTAACAATCTCCCCCTTTGTCAATTTTAGTGACAAAACTATCAATACATATGGAATAGAAAAATAGATAAATAAACTTTTGTGGCTTCTCTTCCACATGCATGATCTTCTTGGTTCTTCAACATTACTCAAAATCTTCGTCACTTCCAAGTACTCCAATGATTCCAAAGGTTGTAAGTTTAGCATCATCGTTGTTGAAAATCCGTAGCCATAACAATGAGAAAACAAGAATTCTCAATCATTGTTACACAGTGTCATAGTATTATTACACAACATCAAACTTCAATTGCATCACAACTTCGACAACAATACTATGGTGATATGTATCACTCCCACTTAGTCAATACTCCATCTCACATGGAAATCACTCCCCCTTACATAATGATCCGAAAACCATATGTATTTGTAGTGTGAACTACACATTAATTCTCCCCCTTTTTGTCAATAAAATTGGCAAATGTACGAAAACTAATGGGATCCTAATGAAATTTCCATAGAGACATTTCATGACCAAAATCAAGTACATATCAACTTTTTAGATGAAATCATATAGCCGGAGCTAAATGCTTTCATCAAGGAGTTTATAAAGATACAAGATAACCCCTATAATATTCCACAGCCGCACTCCCCACAAAGATTTGGCAATTAAGCACAAGTTCAATTAAGAACTCTCCCCCATAAAATGTCATTCCCGAAAGAACAACAAGAGCGACCTTACTTTCACGAGAAAAGAAGGATTTCTTTGGACATAACAAATCACATACGAATATGAATTTGAATCCAAATAATACTCAATTAAATTAACCACAAGAAAACCCATGATTAATCTAATCGGAAATGCTCAACATAAGAGAACTTACGGAGCCGCACAATATATTCATAAAATATGGATCAGGGAAGATCAATACTGCGGAATAAACAAGGATTCATTCTATTTTCCATCACTATTTGCACAATGACATAATCCTCGTAAACAAAAGTTTTATCCTTTCTTTCATCAAAATATGACATAAAAGGCTTTAACTTTTGTAATGTCAAAAGTTCATTCATTCTTTTATCAATACATGCATATCGACATATGAAAGACTTAACTTTTGACAAAGTATGGGACAATCATAGTTCACGGATGCAAACATACACATCCCATAACAAATTGCAATATATGAAACCTTAAAGATTAATACTACTAAAATCATCATCCAAATAATTTTTTAGAATTTAAACAAATAAACCTAAAAACATGAAGATGAAAACGTTGGACATAGCTATGTGTAATCACAATAATGGCTATTCCAAACTCTAGTTATTCTTCTAAATAAAATAAGAAATAAAATTCTCATCAGAAGATTTACTAGATGTTAAGACCTTTGAAGAATTCTTTATCGTCCCCGAACTCCTTGTCGTCAACAACCATTGGGACATAAGGTTCATGAAGATAGGAGTTAATAACAATAAACCTTCTTGACTGATGTCGAACCAGGGCCTTCTGAATCTCATGAGTCTTAAACACAAAAGCCTTTATTTGTTGAATCTCCTTTCGTGTCTCCTTCAAAACTTCAAGAACATCAGAAAACTTCTGAGAATTTTAAGGAGCAGATCTTGGCTTCCTCACATTCCTTATTTTTCTTTTCAATGTCGGAGTTAACGGAGATTTCTCTTTTTCTTTCATGATTGATGGCTTGACAATCATATCAACATCTTTTCCATCAGAAGACATGATGCTTGGAGTATCCATAAACGTATGGGGTTGTGAGAGGAAATCACAATTTAAATCAACAAGTAGTCTTAAGATAAAAGAAGTTTCAGGGAAGGAAAAAGGAATGTAGGGTTACGCAACTGTTTATGGGTAAAAATCGTTTCTGCCGATTTCGGTAAATTCGGTAGATGAGTGAGAAACTGGTTCAAACCCTAAACAAATGTGCTGCACGTGAGCACTTTATAGATTCGAGAGATCAATCTCGTACAAGTCCGGCCTAAACCAAGAAATGGCCGTTCCAGACTTGCTTCGGTCACAAAGTGGAGGAGAAGGGTTGATTTGGGGAGGGAAGCAAAGAAAGGTGTTGAGGAGAGTAGTATCTCGACTTGTATCAGAAAGTGAAAGCTTAGGAAGCTTGCAAGAGATGAAAGCTTTTTTGGAGAGCTTGCAAAGTTGCCTTTCTGAGAGTGTAAGTGTAGTATATTTCTCCCGACCGAGACTTGTTGTTTGGTGGAAATAGGTAAGACCTATTTATACAAGTCGAGATTGAAACGTACCGGCCTCATGAAGGAAGAGAGTAAAGGGTGAAATAATGGGAGGAGGTGGTAACCGCATGGTTTAATGGGTGAAAACGTTTTTCACCATTATTTCCTCTTTTATATGGCCGCTTTATTCCTATTCACGTTTTATTAATTGTGAGCGTAGTGTACGCGCATGTCAGGACCGCCAAACCAAAACCCTAAAGAAGCATCCCCGCTTTGTGTTGATATCTCGTTGGTTGCGCCTTGAGTGCAAGTGGTGTCTGCTAATGGCGCGTGTGGGCATGTGCGGAATGCCTTGGTGGTAGGTTGCATGGTTTTGCAAGTTAGGCTACCAGCGTGTGTGTTTGGCATGTGCCAATGGCATGTGCGGAATGCCTTGGTGGTAGGTTGCACGGTTTGCAAGTTAGGCTACCAAACGTGTGTGTTTGGCATGTGCCAATGGCACGTACGGCCATGTTGACCTAGTTGCAAGTCTTGCAAGCCTAGGGCGCTATATTTGGCGTGTGCCAATGGCATAGCGGCTTGGAATATGGCTTGCGGCACGTGTTGGCATGTGCCAATGGCATGTGCGGCCATGTTGACCTAGTTGCAAGTTTTGCAAGCCTAGGGCGCTATATTTGGCGTGTGCCAATGGCATAGCGACTTGGAATATGGCTTGCGGCACGTATTGGCATGTGCCAATGGCACGTGCGGCCATGTTGACCTAGTTGCAAGTCTTGCAAGCCTAGGGCGCTATATTTGGCGTGTGCCAATGGCATAGCGGCTTGGAGATTTGGCATTGTTGCCATGGTGCGCGAGATGCGGCTTGGTTTGGCATTCTTTGCCATGGTGCGCAGAGTGCGGCTTGGTTTGGCATGGTTGCCATGGTGCGCAGAGTGCGGCTTGGTTTGGCATTGTTGTCAATGATGCGCGCAGAGTGCGGCTTGGTTTGGCATGGTTGCCATGGTGCGCAGAGTGCGGCTTGGTTTGGCATTGTTGCCAATGATGCGCAGAGCGCGGCTTGGTTTGGCATGGTTGCCATGGTGCGCAGAGTGTGGCTTGGTTTGGCATTGTTGCCAATGATGCGCAGAGTGCGGCTTGGTTTGGCATTGCTGCCATGGTGCGCAGAGTGCGGCTTGGTTTGGCATGGTTGCCATGATGCGCAGAGTGCGGCTTGGTTTGGCATGGTTGCCATGGTGCGCAGAGTGCGGCTTGGTTTGGCATGGTTGCCATGGTGCGCAGTGTGCGGCTTGGTTTGGCATTGTTGCCATGGTGCGCAGAGTGCGGCTTGGTTTGGCATGGTTGCCATGGTGCGCAGAGTGCGGCTTGGTTTGGCATGGTTGCCATGGTGCGCAGAGTGCGGCTTTGCTTTTGGAATTAGGGTTCGTGGTCGAAAACCTAATCCGGTATTTTGAAAAAATACCCCTATTAATTATTTACACCTGAGTTAAATGCTCTTAGTTAATGTGTTGCGGGTAACACTAGGTCATGGGGTTTTACAATTTTACCCCTTGTTTAAAAACCACCATCAACATTAAGTCCCCTGCTTAGCTCGGGCAGGGGGCTTTGTTGCGAGGTAAGCATAAGATGGTGACAAGCTATCAATAGCAAACCGTAAATAGAATTGAGGAGGCTTGTCGACCTTTTATAAATAGGATTTGGAATCCTTGCCTCCAGTAGTTTTGCACAAATCGAGAGGCCGGCATAATTGGTGGGGCCTATGCAACTTGGGCGACGTTGGGAAGTTGGCGTGAGTTGGGAAGCCGATTGTGCTAGCTGGGTGGGACCGGCGCGAGGTGTGGAAGCTGCGTGCTTCGCGGCGTGACTTGGGCTGTATTGAGAAGTCGCATTGGTGGGGCCGGTGCAGCTTGGGCGACGTTGGGAAGTTAGCGTGAATTGGGAAACCGAGTGTGCTAGCCGGGTGGGACGGGCACAAAGTGTAGAAACCGTGCGTGCTTGTAGGCGTGACGGGTGCGGCCATTGGGAGGTCGGCGCAATTGGTGGGGCCAGTGCAACTTGGAAACCGTGCTTGCAGGCGTGACTTTGGGCGGCATTGGGAAGTCGCCACAATTGGTGGGGCCAGTGCAACTTGGAAACCGTGCTTGCAGGCGTGACTTTGGGCGGCATTGGGAAGTCGCACCCTTTGTGGGCCCGTTTCTTACACGCGTGATTTTGGTGAAAAGGGAAATCCTTCCTTATTTCAAAGTCTTTCACGCCTATATATGTGTATATATATATATATATATAAAGCCCTTTCTCCCCATCCTGCGCTTTATTCTTTCCTCTTTTCATACTAGCGGCAAAGAGAAACCAAATTCCCGTGTATGTCTTCGAGTACTCTTCTTTCTCTTTTTTTTTTTTTTTTTTTTTCACATAGGTATAAGCCTTAAGAGTAGGCGCTTCCACAATCCTTGCATATGATTCCTTGGCGTGCCTCTTGTAGAAAATATTGTACGTATGCGACCAAGGGAATACCGTATATATTGTTTAAACCCGTGGGAAATATTGCATATATGAATTTTCGGTCCCGAAAGAAATATTTGAACCCTCAAGAAAATACTTGCGTGTGTATTTCGAACCCGTAGAAAACCCCGTATGAATCCCGAAGAAGAATACCGTGTATATGCTTCATATGACTTCGAACCCGCAGAAATATTGTATATATGATTTTTGCTTCTTGAGAGAAGTACCACGTGCTTGCAGCTTTTGAACCAATAGAAAAATGCTCCATATATTTTTGAACCCGAAGAAGGATACCGTAGACACACTTGTACCCGTATAGAATGCCGCGTATATAGTCTCGAACCCGAAGAAAATACTCACGTATATAGTCTTGAACTCGAATAAAATACGTCTTCCTACCCCTTTCTCTTTTTTTTTTTTTTTGGGTACGATTATGTGTCGTGAGATAACTTCGCCTTTCTTCGTTTGTTTTGTGCGTACATCTCATTACCAAATTGTTATGAAGGAATTCGATAAGATGTTACCCGAACCAAATTTCACTTCATCGAAGGATGCTCATAATTCCAAGCCGAACATAGATGATGAATTCTTCACTAGAGCCCTCGCCCCGCTTCGGAAGAATCACCTGTGTTTCGTGCCGATTTTGCTAACCGGTGGTGAGGATGACAGAAGACACGTTCGGTTCGCCCCAGAGCACCATTCGGTTTTGTCTTCATAAAGGGGTATATTCCTCTTCCAACATTGACTTCGTGGATGTGTCAAAGTCCATTGCGTTCTTTTGACAGATGGGTTGAGTTCATGGTGAGCGAGGAGCGTATAAATACCAACTTAACTCGAGCGCAGGTCATTGATGCTGGTCAAGACTTCAAGAAATCTCCAGTTAGAAAGGACATCCCAGGGCTTGGTTGCTTTCATCTCCGGATGGTGTTCGGACACCCATACAATCATATGTAGATGGGGTGAGATAACTTTCTCCTTGGAGAGTGTGGCTCTCTTGTCTGAATCTTCCCAGAATCGGGAATCTTAGAATCCAATTATCCGAAAGTGAGGTGAAGATGCGGGATGACCTGGCCGCTAAGTTGGGGGATTTTGCTCTTGAAAGACTCCATTGCGAAGTCGAAGGATTCTGCCCGAAAGAGGATGAAAGGTGCCCTTACGGTTGGTGGATATCTCAATGGTTTCCGAACGAGTTGGGAGCCCCAATGAGGAAAAGCAGCCGATCTTCATGTCGCAAAGCATTTTTGGCTCTCTGGTTATCCAGAGACATTTTTGATGACGGTTCTGATAGGTGTAGAATACACCGTATTTAATATTTAGTATTTATGCTTTCTTTGCGAGTTTTCTTGTAAATTATGTATCTTATGTGTGCTTTTGAGTTTATTAGGTGCTTTGGAGTCATTTGGAGCAAAAAGACCAATTGGAACTCGTTCAAATACAAGATTTCTACTTTTCATTGTGTAGAGGACGAGAAGATGAAGACAATGCCGAAAGAATGGAGTCATTCGAGTTCGTATGAAGAAGTTACGAGCAAAACAAGAACTTGGAGGACTAAGGACAAAATTGTCATTTCATCAAGGGCGAAGACTATTTGGAGTCCGTGAGGTGGTTAAGGGGCTCTCATTCAGGGTACCCCTTATCACTCAGCAAAGGATGTTACTAACACCGGGTAGCCCTTATCCAGAGGATGGTTATGTCGACAAAGACCCGGATCGGAGCCCATAGTAACACCTGATCCGGACCTGACCCGACCGGATCCGTGTAATTAAAATCTAAACCGAAATCGAGAGAAATCATCTCTCAATTATTATTTCACCCGAACTCGTTATTGAGACAAAGCATGCATTTGAGGCCGAGAGATTGAGAAGATGGTGGATCGACATGAAGAGGTCACGGGTGAGGATTCTCAAGGAAGAGGATTTTTGCGTCTTTTTGTCTTTTATTATCACCGAGATGAAATCAAGAGAAGATGAGATTAAATATCAATTTAGTTATTGTGAAAAGCATGTTAGTGAATGAAAACGAAATCCTTAACCAATATCTCTTCTATCTTATTTGTTTACTTTTGTTTATTTGCTTTTTGTTTATTTTTATTTACACAATCGAAATTCTTTCGGGTGTTTTATATAGGAAAACCATAACAATTTGACAACCTAGACCTCTCTGGGATCGATCCTTTCTTGCCCTTGCTATATTTATATTTTGAGTAGTAAGAAAGTGTAATTATATTTGTGTCGCTTTACGACAGCGATCAAATTTTATTGTTTCATCGGTTGTCAATTGTTTTTGGTTTCTTATTTTTTGTATTTAGTTTTTGTTTTATTTTTTCTTATTTTCTGGGTTTTAACCGGTTTGAGAATTATTTCGTGTGCTTATTTCTATGGAAGGAGCATATTGGAACGATGGATACGGTTTTCAACAACCTCAACAATATGATAACTACCAATTCCATGGGTATAATCAAAACCAATTCATTGGTTATGACCAATATTCCATGGAACCTTGTGGTTTTCCTCAACAACCTTATGGTGAGTATGTGTGTGAACAACAACAAGGATGGGAGGATTCTTATGCTTGTGAACAAAAAGTCTCTAATTTTATAGATCAAGTTTCCAACTTTTTACAAGAGGAATTTAAAAAAGCTAAAGAGACTACAAACGAGCAACTCCAAGAACTTCGTGAAAGTATGACTATCTTGCGAAGAGACATTGATCAATACAAGGAAGATATGGATAATTCTAATGTGCATATGGTTTGTGATGAATATTTGATTGATGCTAATGTTGAAAAAGGCCAATCCTTGGGCTCTTTCGTGGATAATTGTGTAGTTAACTCAACTCTTGATCGTAATAATGATCACTCACCTATTCAAAAGGATGAGTTAGAGATTAGCAACACTAAATTCGGCGAGGAACAATCTTATGTTGACTATGATAGTGATGGTGATTATGATACATTGCTTGAAACAACTCATGGTGACATCTCCGAGGAGTCTTTTTGGGATCAAGATGAAGATGAAGAGGAATATGTTGACACTTGTGTAGATTACTCAAGCATTGATCTTAATAATGATCAAGATCCTATTCAAAGGGTGGAGCTTGAGGATGATGCATTTTCTAGTGTTCTAAAAAAGTTTCTTATAATAAAATTTGGATCCGCAAAAGAGTATGTGCCTTACAACAAGGGAGGAATATGTTGAGAATGAGACCGTTATAACCAATATTGTGGAAGACCCAATTGAACTTGTGCATGATTGTAATGATGATGTTTATGTCGATACTATGGTTAAGGCAGAAACGGACGAAGAATGGTTGCAAGGTTTAATAGAGGACCATGATATAAAAGAGGTGAATAATTCACTTGAGTTTTTCAAGGATGAAGAGGATTCCATAATACAAGAGATTGTGAAAGGTTTATCTAACCCTTTGCCTATTATTTCTTCTCCTTTACCTCTTATTGGTTTAAATGTATGTGCTTCGAAAATATTGTTGAATGACTTTGTTTCTCGTTTTCCGCCATTAGAGACACTTGATTCTCATACTATGCAGGTTATGGAACAAGGAACCGTGGATGTACCCGACTCATATATTCTTTATACGCTTCCATGTGTGGACAAGAATAAGTGTGGGGGAAGCTTTTATCGGTTCATAGCTTCACTTTTGTTTTATATTACTAATATTTGTGTGAAGTTAATGTTTGCAAAACAGGTTCTATGGACGGATCCCCAACTTTTCAGGTTATTGGTATATGGGGAATGAATCTTGCAAGGATATAGTCGGGCTGACGACTATAAAACAAGCGCTTAGTGGGAGGCAACCCACCGGTTTTGTATCTCTTATCCTTTTGCATTTTATTTTTGTTTCGTTTATTTATTTTTTACTGTTTTTATATCATATTTGCATCCCTATGTTTAATTTCATTGAGTCCGTAATCTATCTTAGAAGAGAATTATGCCGAATACCTTTTCGTCAGAAAATTTCAGACTGCGCGTAGTTCAGTCCAGAGACCATAACTGTCAGACCGTTTATCGAAACACTGTGAAATTTTGACACTGTGTAGAAAACACGTAGGTGAACAACTTTTGTGAAATGGAGTTTTTCCAAATTCCTTACCAATTTGCACAGTTTTTGCGTTTTATCTGCTGTTACGTCAGAATTCAGAACTTTCGGTTTTACACATTGAGGACAATGTGAAGTTTAAGTGTGGGGGAGCATTTATATGTTTGTTTTTGACACCATTAGTGGATGGAACCATTTTGAATGCAGGAGTTGAGGAACCAATTAACTAAAAGGGAAGAATAGCTCAGAAATCACAAATTAACATGATAGTTGTTACCATATTTCGGAATATCACCATATCGCATTCTATTTTTATTTTTTCATATTTATCTATTGTTCTCTAAGTGCTTTGGTGGGTCACTAAACATCGACGTGTTATTACTGCTAGGATGAAATAGAGTGGTTGAGTTACTAGAAAAAAAAAGAAAAAAAAATGAAAAAATTTAAAAAAAAAAAAAAAAAAAGGACCGATCAATAGACCAAAACGGAATAAAAAGACACTTGGGAATAGCAGTATGTGTGAAACATAGTCCCTGTCTCCGTCGCCTAAACAAGCGTGGAATGCAGGATCCAAGGCAACTATCATGTACTTGCTGAAAAGAAGCATGCGCTTGGATCCAAAAGATCTAATCATGCCGTCTAAAAAAAAAAAAAGAGAAATTGGATCCAGTTTGATCCAATTATAAAAAAAAAAAAAAAAGAAATATTATTGTGTTGAATAAAGTCACTCTTGGTTCCCTTGTATATGCCAATTGATTTGATGTAGCATTCAGCACAAAGTAGCTCAATCCAATAGGATTAGGTTCATCTTAGCAGTGACCTTCAGACAGATATGGGAAACATCGAACACTTGTGAATATTCGCCAACATCTACATCTTTATCCATCTTCTTAATCTTTTCATTGTGATTGTGGTTTGTTAGTTTCCAGTATTGTGGCTTGTTCGACTATCTAATTAGAGTTTATTTACTAATATATGAATTGAATTTGCAAGGTACCTCCTCCCGTAGTCAATTTGGATTCGTTCATTGATTTGTCACAAATAGACGGAGTTTGAAATATAGGTTTTGTAGGTAGACCTCTTGTAAACCTTCACGAGACTATAACTCGTCCACTAGGGACACCTAGGGGTTTAAAGGCTTGTTATTTATGCTAAAAGTGACCGTAGCCTCGACGACACGGAGTTGTTGTATTTTATTTTTGTTTTTGTTTGATTTGCTCGAGGACTAGCAAAGTCTAAGTGTGGGGGAATCTGATAGGTGTAGAATACACCGTATTTAATATATAGTATTTATGCTTTCTTTGCGAGTTTTCTTGTAAATTATGTATCTTATGTGTGCTTTTGAGTTTATTAGGTGCTTTGGAGTCATTTGGAGCAAAAAGACCAATTGGAACTCGTTCAAATACAAGATTTCTACTTTTCATTGTGTAGAGGACGAGAAGATGAAGACAATGCCGAAAGAATGGAGTCATTCGGAGTTCGTATGAAGAAGTTACGAGCAAAACAAGAACTTGGAGGACTAAGGACAAAATTGTCATTTCATCAAGGGCGAAGACTATTTGGAGTCCAGAGGTGGTTAAGGGGCTCTCATTCAGGGTACCCCTTATCACTCAGCAGTGGATGTTACTAACACCGGGTAGCCCTTATCCAGAGGATGGTTATGCTGACAGCACCCGGATCAGGCCCATAGTAACACCCAGATCCGGACCTGACCCGACCCGGATCCGTGTAATTAAAATCTAAACCTGAAATCGAGAGAAATCATCTCTCAATTATTATTTCACCTGAACCTGTTATTGAGACAGTGGCTGCATTTGAGGCCGAGAGATTGAGAAGATGGTGGATCGATGAAGAGGCTGCTGTGAGGATTCTCAAGGAAGAGGATTTTTGGTGCTGTTGTCTTTTATTATCACTGAGATGAAATCAAGAGAAGATGAGATTAAATATCAATTCTAGTTATTGTGAAAAGCATGTTAGTGAATGAAAACGAAATCCTTAACCAATATCTCTTCTATCTTATTTGTTTACTTTTGTTTATTTGCTTTTTGTTTATTTTTATTTACACAATCGTAAATTCTTTCTGGTGTTTTATATAGGAAACCATAACAATTTGACAACCTAGACCTCTCTCAGGATCGATCCTTTCTTGCCCTTGCTATATTTATATTTTGAGTAGTAAGAAAGTGTAATTATATTTGTGTCGTTTACGACAGCGATCAGGTTCCTCAAGAAAGGAATAAGACCTGAGTCGTTAGAGATCGGGCGTGAAGTTGGCAAAGGGTGAAGTTCTTCCCATTGGCAAGTCAGTTCCTTGGTTCCATGTATGTGCATCCGGATCACCTAGTTGCGAACATGCAAGTTTCGAATGGTTTCATGAAAGTGGATTCATATGTGCACGTTGCTTTTCCGCAAGTCCTGCTATGGGAGCACTTCGAGAAGTATGCTCCGAAACCGCCGCCTTCGCTTCCCGTGAGTTGGGGGCTCTCGAATTCTTCGATGGGTGAACAGGGTCCAAGAGTTGGCGTGAGCTTGGTTAGTTTTCTTGATAAGTTGCATGAAATCAACTTTCGTCCATGGGGGCCGATCCATAAGTCGCTGATTCAAATGGACACCTTTGCTTCTCGCTCCCGCTCACGTCTTTGTCTTCCGATGACGATTTGAGGCTGGTGAAAACCTGTTCATTCAGAGCTGCTCGCCCGGTTATAT
The DNA here is from genome assembly GCA_023531295.1 of Papaver armeniacum. NCBI lineage: Eukaryota > Viridiplantae > Streptophyta > Magnoliopsida > Ranunculales > Papaveraceae > Papaver > Papaver armeniacum. Next base: position 50,052 of record JAJJWW010006054.1, on the reverse strand, counting down.
ACCGTATTTCTTCGTGGGATCTTTCCAGATAGCTGCTTATAATATTGACCGTGCTGCTCGTCACATGGGTTTCGATCAAGGGGTGCCTCTTGTTTACCGGCCAGTGATCCCTAAAGATTCATTGCGTGTCGCCCTTGACGCCAGTGTCCTTAAGCCGGGTATCCGTCTTTCCTTCTTTCAAATGGGAAGAGTAACTTCGACGACCTTTGGCTATAATGAGTTTTGGTGCAACGAGTTTACTATGATCCGAGATTTTGTGAATAACGTGGTGGAAAACGTTCGTTGCAAACCTTCCCGCACGTTCTGAAGGAATATCCAATGTTGAGAGATCCCAAGCGAAAGTTGCCTAGCAATTCGGAAGCCCCCAGTGCCAAGGAACGGAGAACGAAGAACCGTGTCGACGGGTTCGGACGGTTTCACAAGATCCTCCCACGGCTCTTGTGTCTTTCGCTTCTTCCAATAACTGGTATGTGTCGCCTCTTCATTGGTTTGTCTCAAAACACGTGAATTTCGGCTGAGAATATGTGTCTTGTTTCCTCCAGGGCTTCAGTAGTGTTAATGCTTTCGCTGCCCTTGCACGTTGCCAGGAGACGGCAGTTTCTTCAAGGAATTCCGGGGGCACTGAGCCTACTCATAGCGGTGATGAGTCAGAGAAAGAAGAAAGTTCAACAAGCTAGAGTAATTCCTCCGGCAAAGACTGGTTCTTCTTCGGGAAGTGGTTCGGTGAGTTTCGCGCTTCTTTTCTTTCTTCTTCTTCTATTTCTTCTTTTGAAAAATGTCTAACTCAAGTTTGCAGAGGAACCGGTTCGGAGGACGATTCTCGGGTGGAGTCACACGAAAACTTGCCTTTGGTGACCACCGCCGGTGACTTGGAGACGGGAGTTAGCCAATTGCCGGCACGTACGTGGTTCAAACGGTGGATGATTCTCTCGATGGTTGTTGCCGTAGTCATGGAAGAAGACCCTTTGAAGTCGTGAGGCCATTTGCAGGCGCCATTTTTGATCCCCCGTACTTGGTTCCTTATCCAGGTCATGTGTCAAGGTTGGCGGCTTCGGGCCGTGGCCGGCTAAGCATGAGGAGTTGTACACCAGAATCTGGGAGAAGCACGGATATATGGCTACAAACAAGAAAGTTACTAGTCGATTTGCGCTGGTTAAGCGTGTGGAAGAGGCTTTATCTTCCATTGAGGATATGCGTGAGGTAACCGGTCACACCGTTCAAGACGTTATTGCCGATCGGGAGCACCATCGCAACGTGTGCGTAGAAAAGGAGTTTAATACTTCGTGGTTTGTCGAAGGCCTTGCCGAGATCCAAAAGTTGAAAGATGCAACAATCGAAAGCCTTTCCGCCGAGGAGATTGCACGACAGAGATGGAACTCGAAAAGCTTTCCAAGATGTTGACTATGAAGAGAGCGGCTCTTGAGGACGCAAAGTTGACTTTTTCCAAGAAGAGCAGACTTCGTTGACGATTTTCCTTGAACGTTTTTCTCGTTAAACTTTCATTTAGGTTTTTTTTTTTTTTTTGAAAGACATATTGATGTCCGGTTCAAAACTTGACCTTTGATAGACAAATGTAGTTTTTTAGGGTATTGGATTATTTCGGGATGAATGGTTTTGGTAATATGACTCGATTATGTTTTGGGAAAAGAATATTTGCTTTTATGAAAGTGTGTGCTAGCAATAGGCACAAGACTCGTGAGCATGACGGTTTTACTAAAAACCTAAAAATAGATTATATCTTGCCCATCAATTTACTCACTTCATAGGTTTTGCGAACACGCCCCTCTCTATGTAAAAGGCGGTTTGATGGCGGTTTTGCTGGGTAGCACGCCAAAGCAAGTCCCCAATCGCTGGTAGCATCTTCGGCGATTGAGTAATATCATCTTCATCAAGTCCCCGCTTTCTTGTGTAGTTTTTACAACTAGTAACCGGTCGTCACGGGTAGTTGAGTCGGATTGAGTCGCCTTCTCCTACCATCTCGACATCCTGGGTCGAAGAACGAGATCGACAATCTGATATTGTAGCCGATAGATCAATCCTCCCGTTGTGGTCGCCAATTGTTTATGGGTAAAAATCGTTTCGCCGATTTCTAAATTCGGTAGATGAGTGAGAAACTGGTTCAAACCCTAAACAAATGTCTTTGCTGCACGTGAGCACTTTATAGATTCGAGAGATCAATCTGCACAAGTCCGGCCTAAACCAAGAAATGGCCGTTCCGACTTGCTTCGGTCACAAAGTGGAGGAGAAGGGTTGATTTGGGGAGGGAAGCAAAGAAAGGTGTTGAGGAGAGTAGTATCTCGACTTGACGTAAAGTGAAAGCTTAGGAAGCTTGCAAGAGATGAAAGCTTTTTTTGAGAGCTTGCAAAGTTGCCTTTCCGAGAGTGTAAGTGTAGTATATTTCTCCCGACCGAGACTTGTTGTCCCGGTGGAAATAGGTAAGACCTATTTATACAAGTCGAGATTGAAACGTACTCGCCTCATGAAGGAAGAGAGTAAAGGGTGAAATAATGGGAGGAGGTGGTAACCGCATGGTTTAATGGGTGAAAACGTTTTTCACCATTATTTCCTCTTTTATTTGGCCGCTTTATTCCTATTCACGCTTTCTTAATTGTGAGCGTAGTGTACGCCGCATGTCAGACCGCCAAACCAAAACCCTAAAGAAGCATCCCCGCCTTTGTGTTGATATCTCGTTGGTTGCGCCTTGAGTGCAAGTGGTGCTGCTAATGGCGCGTGTGGCATGTGCGGAATGCCTTGGTGGTAGGTTGCATGGTTTTGCAAGTTAGGCTACCAGCGTGTGTGTTTGGCATGTGCCAATGGCATGTGCGGAATGCCTTGGTGGTAGGTTGCACTTGGTTTGCAAGTTAGGCTACCAAAGGTGTGTTTGGCATGTGCCAATGGCACGTACGACCATGTTGACCTAGTTGCAAGTCTTTCAAGCCTAGGGCGCTATATTTGGCGTGTGCCAATGGCATAGCGGCTTGGAATATGGCTTGCGGCACGTGTTGGCATGTGCCAATGGCATGTGCGGCCATGTTGACCTAGTTGCAAGTTTTGCAAGCCTAGGGCGCTATATTTGGCGTGTGCCAATGGCATAGCGACTTGGAATATGGCTTGCGGCACGTATTGGCATGTGCCAATGGCACGTGCGGCCATGTTGACCTAGTTGCAAGTCTTGCAAGCCTAGGGCGCTATATTTGGCGTGTGCCAATGGCATAGCGGCTTGAGATTTGGCATTGTTGCCATGGTGCGCAAAGATGCGGCTTGGTTTGGCATTGCTTGCCATGGTGCGCAGAGTGCGCTTGGTTTGGCATGGTTGCCATGGTGCGCAGAGTGCGGCTTGGTTTGGCATTGTTGTCAATGATGCGCAGAGTGCGGCTTGGTTTGGCATGGTTGCCATGGTGCGCAGAGCGCGGCTTGGTTTGGCATTGTTGCCAATGATGCGCAGAGTGCGGCTTGGTTTGGCATGGTTTCCATGGTGCGCAGAGTGCGGCTTGGTTTGGCATTGTTGCCAATGATGCGCAGAGTGCGGCTTGGTTTGGCATTGCTGCCATGGTGCGCAGAGTGCGGCTTGGTTTGGCATGGTTGCCATGATGCGCAGAGTGCGGCTTGGTTGCCATGGTGCGCAGAGTGCGGCTTGGTTTGGCATGGTTGCCATGGTGCGCAGTGTGCGGCTTGGTTTGGCATTGTTGCCATGGTGCGCAGAGTGCGGCTTGGTTTGGCATTGCTGCCATGGTGCGCAGAGTGCGGCTTGGTTTGGCATGGTTGCCATGGTGCGCAGAGTGCGGCTTTGCTTTTGGAATTAGGGTTCTGTATCGAAAACCCTAATCTGGTATTTTGAAAAAATACCCCTATTAATTATTTACACCCGAGTTAAATGCTCTTAGTTAATGTGTTGCGGGTAACACTAGGTCATGGGGTTTTACGATTTTACCCCTTGTTTAAAAACCACCATCAACAGCAACCTTTAACAGGTTCGTGCAGGTATAATTCTGAACCCTCTAAGGAGTAGTATTGTCGAGAATAACCCTCCTTTATTGATAGACAGGGAATTCCAAAAACAACAAAACTAAGAAAAGAAGAAAACAAACTTCTCCTAAAGACTGAGAGGTGCACAACCTTGTCTCTTTTGATCAGGCCCATGAGACAAGATCTATAAATCAACACAATCAAGTTGTGTTGCGGTGAACAACAATTTGTCCATCATGTTCCTCTTGAGAGGAATCCACAGACCTTTGTCTATCAAAACGATTGGACCATACTTTCTTCTCTAATGGTCTTGTTTTATCCTTGGAAACTAACTTCTTAGACGAAGATAAAATCTTACATACCTCAGCGGTCTTCTGAGCAAGTTTAAGCTTGTTTGCTAGTCGATTTGCTCTTCGTTGAAGTTTGTTGACATGTCTCAATTTGTGTTTGTACGTATAACACTTTGATAGTTCATGACCTTTGAGTGAACAATATGAGCACGTCAATCTTGGATATAATTCAGGAATCTGAGATGTGCAAGCTGCTAGACACATAGTAGAACCTGAAACATTATACACAGAGTTTCCAATCGAAAGGTCAATTTTATCTTCCAGATTGGTTGAGTTTTCTTCTGAAAGAATATCAAGATTGATGTATGTAATGCTACAGTTATGAAAATCAATATTTTCACAAAGAAGTGCAACACTAGATTTTTCGTCTTCATGAGAATCATAATTGTCAGACATTTCATCAAGATTTGCAGCAATACCTTTGTATCAAGATTGATGTATGTAATGCTACAGTTATCAAAATCAATATTTTCACAAAGAAGTGCAACACTAGATTTTTCGTCTTCATGAGAATCATAATTGTCAGACATTTCATCAAGATTTGCAGCAATACCTTTGTTCCCAGTGTATTTCTTTCGATTTGGACACTCATTTGCAAAATGACCAAAACCTTTACACTTAAAGCACTGAGGAATATCCTCGTCATCAGTTTCATCATTATCCCTATTTTTAGGAGGAACACGATTATGTGGTTTATCTGATAACTTAGATTTATCTCTGGAGAACCGTTTACTTCTCTTCAAAAGAAGATCCCTAAACCTGCCTTGTGATCAATGAGAATGACTTGTCAAGATCTCCATCTGATGAATTAGCCTCAGAAAGATCATCTTCAGAGATGTAAACAATTTTACTTTTATCAAGTTATTTAGTGTTTTTTAGTGCTTTGAAAGCAACATCCTTGCTAGACTTGGATGTATGCTCATGATCAAAGATCTTTAGCTTCCCAACCAGAGTATTTCTGGACAACGTTGCGAGACTATTTCCTTCAACGATGGCATGCTTCTTAGAATCGTATCTAGATGGCAACGATGGCATGCTTCTTAGAATCGTATCACAATGTCCTTTTCAGGAATAGTCTTACCCAATGCAAAAGATGCGTTAACAATTTCAGAAACTTTGTGATTAAACTCATCAAATGTTTCTTCATATGCCATACGAAGGTTTTCCCAATCAGAATTTAGGTTCTGAAGCCTAGCTTCTTTCTCACTGGTATTTCCTTCAAATACGGTTTCTAAGATATCTCAGGCTTGTTTAGACTTGGTGCACGTAGTCGCATGGTACTGAAGATCTGGGGTAATGGCATGTATGATAGCATTCAAGCCGTCGGAATTTTGCTTTGCAGCAAAACTTCTTCTGGACTATATCTACCAATATCTTTTGGTATGGATACATCGCCTTCTGTATTAACCGGAGGATCATAGCCATTAACAACACGTACCCATGTTTGAAAATCACGAGCTTGAAGAAAAGCACGCATATAAATTTTCCACCATAAGTAGTTTGAGCCATCAAAGACTGGTGGTACGTTTATGGAGATAGAATTCTTGTCCATAGAGTCAGATCGCTACAAACACAGACTTGTAAGGTCTTAAACGTGTTGCCTGCTCTGATACCAATTGAAAAAGCGGGGGTACAATAACCACACCCAATATTTCGATTAGCAATCTGTATGGACTAACTCCAATATACTTTTAAGAGAATCAACTAGACAGTCAGACTCAATCTTAATAAAAGTATATTAAAGAGCTATATCTCACTTTCTCGATTCAATACTTACTCAAGCAAATAGAAATCTGCGAGTCTAATTGAATACAAGAGAAATCACTTGAACGGTACCAAAGACCAATGTTCAAGGATCAATCGATTTCAATCTACAACCAAAGGTTGGATTTCCCAATTGATCGATTCAAACGCACAACCTGTGATATTTCAATTATATAACAAAATATAATACGGAAAAGAAATAACACAGATGTGAGGTTTTGTTAACGAGGAAACCGCAAATGCATAAAAACCCCGGACCTAGTCCAGATTGAACACACACTGTATTAAGCCGCTACAGACACTAGCCTACTACAAACTAACTTCGGTCTGGACTATAGTTAAACCCCAATCAATCTCACACTGATCCAAGGTACAGCTTGCACTCCTACGCCTCGATCCTTTAAGATACCACGCACTTGATTCCCTTAGTCGATCTCACCCACAACTAAGAGTTGCTACGACCCAAAGTCGAAGACTTTAATAAACAAATCTGTATCACACAGAAAAGTCTACTGTAATAGATAAATCTGTCTCCCACAGAAATACCTACGAGTTTTGTTTCGTCTTTTGATAAATCAAGGGGAACAGAACCAATTGATAACCCGACTTATATTCCTGAGAACAACCTAGTATTATCAATCATCTCACAATAATCTTAATCGACTAGCGAAATAAGATATTGCGGAATCACAAACGATGAGACGAAGATGTTTGTGACTTCTTTTATATCTTGCCTATCGGAGAAATCAATCTCAAGCCAATCTTTACGATTGTACTTAGTACGATAGAAACTGCAAGATCAGATCACACAACTACGAGAAAGTAGTATCGATCTGGATTCACAATCCCAATGAAGTCTTCAAGTCGTTAACCTACAGGGTCTCCATAGAAACCTAAGGTTAAAGGAGAATTGACTGTAGCTTATACAACTAGTATTACACAGGAGGTTTGGGGATTAGGTTTCCCAGTTGCTAGAGTTCTCCCTTATATAGTCATTCAAATCAGGGTTTCCAATCAATGTTAGCTTAGTAACAAAGCATTCAATATTCACCGTTAGATGAAAACCTGATTAGATGAAAACCTAATATCTTTCAACCGTTAGATCGAAACTTAGCTTGTTACACACAAATGAAATGCACGTTTTTAGGTTTGTGTAACCGTACCCAAACATGTACATTTAGTTGGTTCAACATTAGTTAACCAAATGGTTAGCCATATGAGCTGTAGTTGCAGGATTTCCCACACTACACCCCTCACTCAAATCTGTTTAATCAATCCATTTGAAGATGAACAATGATGTGTTTTATTAATTGTTTTCTTGAAAGATTTACAAAGAAATGTAGAACAAAGTTAAAGAAATTACAATCTCTCTTTCCTTTCTCTCTCCTAATAACTTGTTTCTCAATTCAAAAAGACCTCCCATTACAACAGACTTACTCGACCCTTTATATAGGGTATTACATAGTGGGTGACAGCTATACTGTCCCTTATTTTCGGAAACGTCTCGCGAATGCTCGCGAATATACAACTGTTTGCCTTCGCGACACTCTTAAATCTCGCCAAGTCTTTCACACTTTCCTCATGTTCTAACTATCGTCATCTATTACGTCATTTATTTACCTCCATGCGACTCCTTCGCGATGCAGTTGTTTATTAATCTCGCGAAGTATTAGTGTTGCGATATTCTGGTCCTACATCTTGCCTCTTCTCATGTCTTCTTTGCGAAGAAGAGAATGTCATGAGAACCAATGTTTTAAAGTGCCGCAACTGCTTATCTTTATCTTGCGATTGTTCATTTTCACTCGTTTTGTTTATGTACGGAATTTATTACGTGTTTTCTTCTTCCATTCTTTTCTTGACACGTCTCTTTCAACCGATTATTCTTAACCATTCATGTCCCATCTCACATTAAATGCATTTGTTTTCTCGAGAACTCTCTTCTCTATATATAGCTTTCTCATTTTTCTCTTCTTCTCTTTTTATTTTCCCTCTCAGTAACTTTTCTTCACCTTTCTCCTTCCGCAATTTGCGCTTCTCTTGCTTCCTTTTCAATTCTTCACTTCTCCTTTCATTCCTATACTCTGATAATGGCTTCACTTGGTCGTACATACGCTCCTCATTTTACTGATGTTCAAAAGAAATTACAGGAAAAGGGTTTCATTTTATCTACCATTCCACATCAAGAATACTCATCTATGCTTTCTGCAAAATTGTTTTCTGATCATCAATGTGATGATCAGAAAATTATAGTCTCGCTAGGTCAACTCCTCGCAGGGCTCCCCATTCCTTTATATAATCCCGAAATACCATTATTTTATGAGATTCTTGCTCACGAGAAATTCTCGCGGGCTATTTATCAATTGAACGGCGATTGTATTCGCCTGATGCTTGAATTCGCCTCTCGTGGTGCCGGTAAAGGATCTTTATATCCTGACAATGTTAGAAATCCCCAATTTGCGAATTTACCAATAGTTGCCGAGAAGTATACTGTGGATAATTTCTTTGCAAATTATTCAGTCATAACTATGAGAAACGATAAATCTCGTTGGGTGTTCGATTGAAGAAAAATGATAACGTTGATGCTTGACAAATTGCTTATGCGGGACATTGACTAGGCATTCGGGTAAAAATAATATCCCTCGCTACTCCAAAGATGAGAAGTGGTGGGTTGTACCTCTCCTTCGAGTGGACCTTATATCGCAGCTCACATGCACTCCCAACCAATCTCGCGAATTATCATCCTTGGGAGTTTAAGTGGCCTGAGAAGACAAAAGAGGTATATACATATCATTCATTTTAGATTTGCTTTGCTATGTCTTCCATTTCTTTCCTTCATTAACTTTTTAGAAAATTTTTAGATCACCAGAATGAGAAAGAAATACAAAGAGAATCCTCAGCCAAATATCCTGGCGATACTTCGATCACTCACGGATGAAGTAAGAAACATTTTCTTTTGTTATTTTAAACAATATTGTTGCCTCTGTTTCTTATCTTTATTCGTGTGTGAAGATTGGTGTTGAAGAAGTTGAAACTGCAAAGATTAATGATGGAGAAGCTGAAGCTGCGAGGGCTAAAGGCAAGAATAAGGCCATTTCTCGCAAGGACAAATCTTCTGGCCCATCCTCCAAAAGACGAAGACTCCAACCTCCTTCACATTCTAACTCCCAATCTAGCGAGAATTCGGAAGATGAAAATGAGATTGGCACCTCTTCTGCTAAGGGAAGTCATTCAGATACTTCTGCTATGGCGCTTTTATCTAATGTCTTTACCGATTCTATGCAAGGTTTTGGTGATAGCAACTTGTCTGCTACTTGCGAAACTATCGCTAAGATTTGTGATGCCCCATTGTTGGAGGATATCGAGTCTTTTCGCGGAGTTTCTCGAACAATAACACCCAGCCTTTTAAATGCTCTCAATGCTTTGGTATGTTCATACCTCTTTACCTCTTTGTGACTCCGCTCTTATCTTTAATTATTTCTCTATTTTCTTTCACAGTCTGGGAGAGCTGCTTTTGTTGCTGCCTCAGACCTTGAGAGAAGACGCAACAACCTTGAAAAGAAGAACTTGCAATTGAACAAGAGGATTCGAGAACTAGAAGTTGGGGCTACGTCATCTCGCGAGAAGGATGAACGGATTAAACAACTGGAGGCTGAGCTTACTTCTCAACAAAATAGAGTATCTACTCTTGAAAGTGCAAATCAGCAACTTTATGGTATAGCAATCTTTATTCCTCAGATTTCTTTTATTTTATCATTTACTTTTCTTTGCCTGACTTACTATTTTCGCAGACATATATAATCTCTCTGAAGAGTCCATTCTTCTTCATTCATTTCCCGAGCCCATGGATGATGATGTACTCCTTGCTCGCCTCAATGAATCTCTAAGTAGTTCTTCAAATGATGCTAACCTTCTTTCATTAAAGGATCTTCAATCCAAACATCATCTCTTAAAAATCGAGCATAGATCTAGTTTAAATTTGGCTAATCTTTTTAAACGAAAGTACGTTGACTCCAAGAAGAAAACCAAAACTTTAAGGAAGAAATTTAGTGATCTCATAGATGAGAAAGATCGCATTACTAACAGAGGTGCACAGCATTAGCAAAATTTCAAAAATCTCTCCTTGATGTGCAAGTTGAGCGAGATGAACTCCTTCGTCGAATACCATGCTTAGCGAGCGAGAAGACCAAATTCGTTCACTTTTTGTCATAAATAATGATGATGAATTTGCATGGGCTGCGAAGGTTTTAGATAACGCTAGAAATAACTTAGGTGTTGATGTTAGTCTTCGCACCGAGCAAACTACCTTAATCAAGGATATGATCTTTGAAAGAGAAGGTTGTTTGTTATACTTCTTTACTTTTCTCGTTATTTTTCCTTTTGTATTATTAAAATTAATTCATTTCCTCATGTTTTCGAGAATCAAAAAAGAGATTTCAGACAAGGATTGGAGAGCTTGAAATCGAAAAAGAGCGTCTCGCAAAGGATCTCTCTTCGCGAGAATAGATATTCTAAATTGAAGCAAAGAATTCCAAACTACAATGGCGAATTTTAATAATGATGTTGTTCGTTTTCGCAATCAAGCTATGGAAATAGTTTGTAAGGATCACAACATCCCTCTTCATTCATATCCCTTTCTCGCTTTGAAGAAGTTCCCGAGAACTTGCCTGTCTCAGATGTTTCGATAGTGAAGCTAATGAAGAAGGAGAATCGACGACGAGAGTGATGGAACCAAAGAATCGATGGAACCAAAGAATCGATGAAGAAGAAGAACCAGCAAAGAAATAACTTCTCTTTCTTCTTTGATTTCTTGTAATATCTCGTATACATATATCTTTGACTATTGAATGTAAATTTCAACTTTTGCTCCCTTTGTTTATAATTAATCAAACAACCCTTCTTTATAATTATAACTTCACACTTGCCTGTCCATAAGATATAATCATTCTCTTGCCTCTCGTCCATAAGATATAATCAACTTTGTTAAATCATTCTCGCGAGATATAAATATATATATCATCAATTTTTTTTTTTTTTTTTTTTTTTTTTTTTACTTTAAACACTATCTCAGCGACAAGATCGCAAGATATCTTCATGGATTAAGAAATCTATTGATCTTGCCTTATCATTATTTGTGTGGTCTTATTATGCCTTCCTAAGTAAAGGTCTTATTTTGCCACCCCTCATTGCGACAAGATCGCAGGACACCTTTTACACTTTCATATAATGACCCATTGACCTTGTCTTATCATTTTTTAGTATTTGTGCCTCTGTAGGACATTGTATTTGCGACAATATGGCAGGTTTAAATGTTCTTGCGACCATAAAATCCCGGCACATTGTCGTCTTTGCGACAAAATCGCAGGACGTTCTTACATTTTCATGTAAAAACCCATTGATCTCGTCTTACCCTCGCGTTAGTATTATTGCCTCTGCAGGTTCATTGCACAAATATGACAAGCCTAAATTCTCTTGCAAGAATAAAGCCTCATGACATTTGCGTCTTTTGACACTTATCAGCTCCCTAATGGAGGGTGCCGCCCTTATCTTCTCCCTGGTTGCCCCTTCAAGGAGGCGTACATCGGCCATACAAGACTAGCTCCTCCCATCCGGTCTTAACAACAACCGATTGTTTTCGCAGCCTCTTATCCCTTATACCTATATGGTTTATGGTTACGAGACTGCACCCTAAGTGGAGTTTTCTTGGTAGAGTGCAGCATGTGCCAAGACTTGTCAAGAGTGGTAAGGAAGTTCCATGCTCCCCGCACTCTTGACTCAACCGTGTACCTCGGCGCCTTGGTCATACACTGACTCCTTGGAAGAGACCCTCGGGCGTCCAACCAGGGTATAACCTTATATATATAGTTGGAAATCCAAGGTATCTCCCGGATAGGCTTTCATGGGCCCCAAATCTCCATGACCCGGTTTCGGGAGCGGTGTAACCTTCCACCCGAGCCATGTTAAGAGATACCCCCTTATATGACGTACTTTAGGTCTTACATTTGCCTCTTGCGAAATATCATTCGCGAACTAGGGTGTACGCCATAAAGGTTTGTCCCATTCACTCACTCATTCATTTTATCAATTTATTCAATCATTTGTCTGCGAAGTTATCGCACAATCTCAGTTCCATTATTCAATAGATTTGTATACATTCTTCTTGGCGAGATTCTCGCACAATTTTTCCGCAACCATCATCTCTGCTTCTTATCCTTATCATGCTTTCATCACTAAATTGTTGTCTTTTCTCGCAATTATTCATTTTTTACACCTTTTATTCTTACTTCCTTCTGCCTCCGCATCAGTCCACCATTTCAATGTCTCCTTTGTATCATGATACTCAGTTGCTTTTGTGCATTCACTTCATGAAAGATCTCTTCTTCTTTTGTTTCTATGGCATCTACCATTAGTCTTTCTTTTCTTTGTTCATCCTGTACACTCTTCCTCCAACCTTTCTTTTTTGTTGTTCTCTCTTCGCAGCTTTCTACATCTACCTCATAACACTTTTGCCCCTCTATCCAATCTCCTTTTATAATTCCGACACCGCTAGGATGTGGAAATTTAATGCACTGATGGTATGTCGATGCTATGCCCAGAATTTGATGAAGCCATGGTCTTCCAATCAATGCATTGTAGGAGATTCCACATCAACTACACAAAACAAAATATCGTCGATAACCCCTGCAAGGGTATCCTCATGTGCACTTCTCCTTTGGGCTTGTTCGCGCATGTACCGTTGAAACCATATATTTTGTATGTTGAAGGGATCAAGTCTTCATCTCTTCCTCCCATAGTTTTGTAAGTATGGTAGAAAAGAATGTTGACTCAATCCGATATCAATCAATATTCTATTGATTGCCCAACAATTTTCCGCTTCATCATCTTCGCCATCAATGGGTTTTGGATTAATTTCGACTTCACAACCAGTGGGCTATCATGTATTTCTCTTCCTTTGGGTACTTCTTCACCGAGAAAGAAATAATCAGAGTTGCCACTCTTTTAAGCTGCGATGTCTTCGCAACATTCATCACTTCTTTATCATCGCATCTCTCGCGAAAACTCTACTAAGTACATTGTCATGAAAATCTTCAATAGTGCGGTATGAGTGGACAATGGAGTTGCAAAACAAATTTTTAGCCTTTGCCCCAACTTCTATAACAAATGTTTCTTTTCCCTTTGCTTAGGTGGGGGTGGCAAATGTTGAACTTTCTCTTCTTCTTTTAAAAAGTGATTTAGCTTTCCTTGATCAATCATTCTTAGGATAATTCTCTTGATGTTTCTGCAGTCATTTGTTAGGTGCCCATGAAAGCGATGGTAAGAGCAAACTCATGACTTCTATCTCCAGTGGTGGTTACTTCCCATGTTCCATGGTGCAAGTATATTTTCCATCAAAAGTATTGCTTCCCATATTTTTTCCACACGGCATTCAATGGCGGCATTTTAATTTCCTCCCACACTACTCTGCGACTTCGCTTGTCCTCTATGATAATTCCGCTCTCGGCCTCCATAAGTCTCTTGCGAATTATACCTTTGACCTCCATAGGTTTCTTGTGGTTGATCAAGTCTTTGAATTTTATTGTTTCCGCCACGGTTGTAGAAATTTCTTTCTCTTTCAAACTCTTCCCGATCGCGACTTCCCATAGCTACTAACTTTGGTTCTATATCAACTGCTTTTCTTTCTTGTTGACCTTGCGATGTGCTCGCCACCGTGTGTATTAGTTGAGGTAATAAACTTCCATTCGCAACACTAGAATTTGTGTTTGCCACTGGTAAGATTCCATCTCGTTCGTCTTTCTTCTAAAGCAATATATTCCTCCTGGAGCTCTCGTAATTCAGTCATTGTGATTGTATTCTTAACTCTGAAAACCTGAACATATAATAGATTGGTTGCGAACATAGCATTTATGAATGACGGTATGAGGTATCTTTCATCTACCCCGCCGGCCATCTCGCCGCACATCGTCTTCCATCTCGACAGTTAAATATCTCAAACTCTCGCCAACTCTTTGTTTCAGTCAAATACATCTTCAATGCCCGGTCGCGAAGAGTTGTTACTTATATCCGCCCCCAAGAATATAGCCTGTAAATGATTGAATGATGTGATCGTATTCCTTGGTAAACCCTCAAACCATTTTAAAGCTTCTCCTGTTAAACTTGACGCGAAGTATTTGCATAATATAGCGTCATGGTTTTCCCATTGTAGCATACATCTCACATAAGCCTTGATGTGTTGTACTGCACAAGTTGATCCATCAAAAATGCTAGTTAGCGTTGGTAAGTTGCATTTTGGGGGTATTCCTCCTAACTGCACTTCTAATGTAAAAGGATTTTTTGCAGCCTCCGCGATAGCTTCATCTAACTGCCTTCTCCCTCCTCCTAATGTAGGACCCCAAAGGTGCATTTTTCTGGGTTTACTTTGATATTAAATTGCCGCACTAATACTTTCAAATCCCGTAGATTAATAAACAACATATACCTCCAGTGTTTTATGTATCATATCGCGAACACCTTCTCCACCATCCTTTGAGTCGTCGGATTTCGAGGAGAAATAAATGACGTAGGATAGGAGGTAAATAAATGACGTAATAGATGACGATAGTTAGAACATGAGGAAAGTGTGAAAGACTTGGCGAGATTTAAGAGTGTCGCGAAGGCAAACAGTTGTATATTCGCGAGCATTCGCGAGACGTTTCCGAAAATAAAGGACAGTATAGCTGTCATCCACTATGTAATACCCTATATAAAGGGTCGAGTAAGTCTGTTGTAAGGGGAGGTCTTTTTTGAATTGTGAAACAAGTCATTAGGAGAGAGAAAGGAAAGAGAGATTGTAATTTCTTTAGCTTTGTTCTACATTTCTTTGTAAATCTTTCAAGAAAACAATTAATAAAAGGCATCATTGTTCATCTTCAAATGGATTAATTAAACAGATTTGAGTGAGGGGTGTAGTGTGGGAAATCCTGCTGCAACTACATATGCGCTAGAAACAGGATTGAAGAAGATCAACCTTGTGAATTGGAAGAATTAGGGATAACAAGAAAGAAATCTTGAATAATTTTTAACAAGTTACTAAAATTAAGAAATGGCTAGGAGAAAGAATGCATCAGAACAACCAACAATCATAAGGAGAAGTGGAAGATTAGTGGGAGAAAGAAGAAATGAAGTAGGTGAACCATCAAGGATAAATGCAAGAAATGGAGAAGAAGATCCAATTCAACCACCAATTCAACCATCAACTCAACCACCAATTCAACCATCAACTCAACCACCAATTCAACCATCAACTCAACAGAGTAATCGATTATGATAGAGTGAGCGTGCATACATGGAGATCAGATTCTACGGAAGAAAGAGAAGAAGTACAACAATTGATGAATAATAGACAGGAGGAGAGAAATCGAGAAGAGATGGGAGAAACAATTCGTGGAAATGAAGAAATCGCGGCATTAGAAGCGCTGAGACAAACAATACACGAAGAAAGGCGGTTAGAAGCAGAAGAACGTGCGAATCTAACAAGGCAAAACCACGAGTTGAGGATGGAAAATAGGAGGCTGCAAAATAGAAGATCAAGAAGTAGTAACAGATCGAGATCAATATCGAGTAGAGAAAATGGGAGGAGAACATTGCCTGTAGAAAACATTAATGAAGAAAATTTGGAAAGAGAGTTAAATCATGGCGAAGGAGGTCGCGAAGAGAGAGAACTAATAGAAAATCGTTATATTTTGGTAAACAACCACGATGATGGAAATCAAGAAGATAGGCAACCTCGAGGACGAGAATAACCCAATTAATGAAGAAAATCGGGAGGAAAGAAGAAGAGCACTACATGGGAGAGAAACACAAAGGAAACAAAAGGAAATTGAAGATGATATTGAAAAGCATTACATTGAGCAAGCACGTCTAGCCCGAGAGAGAGAGATTGAGAGCGAAAATGGAAAATCGGGAATTAGAAGAAGCGATCCGTGAGAATAACCATGATAATCGAGAGAGGAGGCGTGAGCGAAATCGCAACGATGGAGACATTAACGAAAAATACGAAAGAATACAAAAAAGTAGACACGAACGAAGAAGGAGAGAAGCGAGAATTAAAGAGACCGATCAATTCAGATTAAGGCAAATGAACAAATTATGCGAGAATTGGCAGAGATGAGAGGAATATTGAACAACGAAAGAGAAGGAGGAGGGAGAAGGCGTTAGATGAAGCTATCGCGGAGGCTGCGAAAAATCCTTTTACATTAGAAGTGCAGTTAGGAGGAATACCCCCAAAATGCAACTTACCAACGCTAACTAGCATTTTTGATGGATCAACTTGTGCAGTACAACACATCAAGGCTTATGTGAGATGTATGCTACAATGGGAAAACCATGACGCTATATTATGCAAATACTTCGCGTCAAGTTTAACAGGAGAAGCTTTAAAATGGTTTGAGGGTTTACCAAGGAATACGATCACATCATTCAATCATTTACAGGCTATATTCTTGGGGGCGTATATAAGTAACAACTCTTCGCGACCTGGCATTGAAGATGTATTTGGACTGAAACAAAGAGTTGGCGAGAGTTTGAGACATTTAACTGTCAGATGGAAGACGATGTGCAGCGAGATGGCCGGCAGGGTAGATGAAAGATACCTCATACTGTCATTCATAAATGCTATGTTCGCAACCAATCTATTATATGTTCGAGGTTTTGAGTTAAGAATACAATCACAATGATTGAATTACGAGAGCTCCAGGGAGGAATATATTGCTTTAGAAGAAAGACGAACGAGATGGAATCTTACCCGGTGGCGAAACACAAATTCTAGTATTACGAATGGAAGTTTATTACCTCAACTAATACAAACAGTGGCGAGTACATCGCAAGGTCAACAAGAAAGAAAAGCAGTTGATATAGAACCAAAGTTAGTAGCTATGGGAAGTCGCGATCAGGAAGAGTTTGAAAGAGAAAGAAATTTCTACAACCGTGGCGGAAACAATAAAATTCAAAGACTTGATCAACCACAAGAAACCTATGGAGGTCAAAGGTATAATTCGCAAGAGACTTATGGAGGCCAGAGGCAGAATTATCATAAAGGACAGCGAAGTCACAGAGTAGTGTGGGAGGAAATTAAAATGCCGCCATTGAATGCCGAGTGTGGAAAAAATATGGGAAGCAATACTTTTGATGGAAAATATACCCGCACCATGGAACATGGGAAGTGAGCCACCACCTGGAGATAGAAGTCATGAGTTTTGCTCTTTACCATCGCTTTCATGGGCACCTAACAAATGACTGCAGAAACATCAAGAGAATTATCCTAAGAATGATTGATCAAGGGAAACTAAATCACTTTTTAAAAGAAGAAGAGAAAGTTCAACATTTGCCACCCCCACCTAAAGGGAAAACAAACATTTGTTATAGAAGTTGGGGCAAAGGCTAAAAATTTGTTTTGCAACTCCATTGTACACTCATACCGCACTATTGAAGATTTTCATGACAATGTACTTAGTAGAGTTTTCGCGAGAGATGCTTTGATGATAAAGAAGTGATGAATATTGCGAAGACATCGCAGCTAAAGAATGGCAACTACAGATTATTTCTTTCTCGGCTGAAGAAGTACCCAAAGGAAGAGAAATACATGATAGCCCACTGGTTGTGAAGCTGGAAATTAATCCAAAACCCATTGATGGCGAAGATGATGAAGCGGAAAATTGTTGGGCAATCAATAGAATATTGATTGATATCGGCGATTCGATCAACATTCTTTTCTACCATACTTACAAAACTATGGGAGGAAGAGATGAAGACTTGATCCCTTCAACATACAAAATATATGGTTTCAACGGTACCGCGAACAAGCCCAAAGGAGAAGTGCACATGAGGATACCCTTGCGGGGTTATCGACCCGATATTTTGTTTTGTGTAGTTGATGTGGAATCTCCCTACAATGCATTGATTGGAAGACCATGGCTTCATCAAATTCTCGGCATAGCATCGACATACCATCGATGCATAAAATTTCCACATCCTAGCGGTGTCGGAATTATAAAAGGAGATTGGATAGAGGGGCAAAAGTGTTATGAGGTAGATGTAGAAAATCGAAGAGAGAACAGCAAAAAAGAAAGGTTGGAGGAAGAGTGTACAGGATGAACAAAGAAAAGAAAGACTAATGGTAGATGCCATAGAAACAAAAGAAGAAGAGATGCTGCGAAGTGAATGCACAAAAGCAACTGAGTATCATGATACAAAGGAGACATTGAAATGGTGGACTGATGCGGAGCGAAGGAAGTAAGAATAAAAGGTGTAAAAAATGAATAATTGCGAGAAAAGACAACAATTTAGTGATGAAAGCATGATAAGGATAAGAAGCGAGAGATGATGGTTGCGGAAAAATTGTGCGAGAATCTCGCCAAGAAGAATGTATACAAATCTATTGAATAATGGAACTGAGATAGTGCGATAACCCTTGAGACAAATGATTGAATAAATTGATAAAATGAATGAGTGAGTGAATGGGACAAACCTTTATGGCGTACACCCTAGTTCGCGAATGATATTTCGCAAGAGGCAAATGTAAGACCTAAAGTACGTCATATAAGGGGTATCTCTTAACATGGCTCGGGTGGAAGGTTACACCGCTCCTCAAACCTGGGTCATGGAGATTTGGGGCCCATGAAAGCCTATCCGGGGAGATACCTTGGATTTCCAACTATATATATAAGGTTATACCCTGGTTGGACGCCCGAGGGTCTCTTCCAAGGAGTCGATGTATGACCAAGGCGCCGAGGTACACGGTTGAGTCAAGAGTGCGGGGAGCATGGAACTTCCTTACCACTCTTGACAAGTCTTGGCACATGCTTTCACTCGGCCCGAAGAAAACTCCACTTAGGGTGCAGTCTCGTAACCATAAACCATATAGGTATAAGGGATAAGAGGGCTGCGAAAACAACTGGTTGTTGTTAAGACCGGATGGGAGGAGCTAGTCTTGTATGGCCGATGTACGCCTCCTTGAAGGGGCAACCAGGGGAGAAAGATAAGGGCGGCACCCTCCATTAGGGAGGCGATAAGTGTCAAAAGACGCAAATGTCATGAGGCTTTATTCTCGCAAGAGAATTTAGGCTTGTCATATTTGTGCAATGATCTGCTAGGCAATAATACTAACGCGAGGGTAAGACGAGATCAATGGGTTTTTACATGAAAATGTAAGAACGTCCTGCGATTTCGTCGCAAAGACGACAATGTGCCGGGATTTTATGGTCGCAAGAACATTTAAACCTGCCATATTGTCGCAAATACAATGTCCTACAGAGGCACAAATACTAAAAAAATGATAAGACAAGGTCAATGGGTCATTATATGAAAGTGTAAAGACGGCTGCGATCTTGTCGCAATGAGGGGTGGCAAAATAAGACCTTTACTTAGGAAGGCATAATAAGACCACACAAATAATGATAAGGCAAGATCAATAGATTTCTTAATCCATGAAGATATCTTGCGATCTTGTCGCGAATAGTGTTTAAAGTCAAAAAAAAAAAAAAAAAAAAAAAAAAAAAAAAAGATGATATATATATATATTTCGCGAGAATGATTATATTTAACTCGCAAAGTTGGTTATATCTTATGGACAGAGGCAAGTGTGAAGTTATAATTATAAAGAAAGGTTGTTTGATTAATATATCTCGAACAAAGGGAGCAAAAGTTGAAATTTACATTCAATAGTCAAAGATATATGTATACGAATATTACAAGAAATCAAAGAAGAAAGAGAAGTTATTTCTTTGTTTGGTTCTTCTTCTTCATCCGATTCTTTGGTTTCTTCTTCTTCATCCGATTCTTTGGTTCCATCACTCTCGTCGTCGATTCTTCTTCTTCATTAGCTTCACTATCGAAACATCCGAGACAGGCAAGTTCTCGGGAACTTGTTCAAGAAAGGGATATGAATGAAGAGGGATGTTGTGATCCTTACAAACTATTTCCATAGCTTGATTGCGAAAACGAACAACATCATTATTAAAATTCGCCACCGTAGTTTGGAATTGCTTTGCTTCAATTTAGAATATCTATTCTCGCGAAGAGAGAGATCCTTTGCGAGACGCTCTTTTTCGATTTCAAGCTCTCCAATCCTTGTCTCAAATCTCTTTTCGGATTAAAAACATGAGGAAATGAATTAATGTTAATAATACAAAAGGAAAAATAACGAAAAAGTAAAGAAGTATAACAAACAACCTTCTCTTTCAAAGATCATATCCTTGATTAAGGTAGTTTGCTCGGTGCGAAGACTAACATCAACACCTAAGTTATTTCTAGCGTTATCTAAAACCTTCGCAGCCCATGCAAATTCATCATCATTATTTATGACAAAAAGTGAACGAATTTGGTCTTCTCGCTCGCTAAGCATGGTATTCCGACGAAGGAGTTCATCTCGCTCAACGTGCACATCAAGGAGAGATTTTTGAAATTTTGCTAATGCCTGTGCACCTGTTAGTAATGCGATCTTTCTCATCTATGAGATCACTAAATTTCTTCCTTAAAGTTTTGGTTTTCTTCTTGGAGTCAACGTACTTTCGTTTAAAAAGATTAGCCAAATTTAAACTAGATCTATGCTCGATTTTTAAGAGATGATGTTTGGATTGAAGATCCTTTAATGAAAGAAGGTTAGCATCATTTGAAGAACTACTTAGAGATTCATTGAGGCGAGCAAGGAGTACATCATCATCCATGGGCTCGGAAATGAATGAAGAAGAATGGACTCTTCAGAGAGATTATATATGTCTGCGAAAATAGTAAGTCAGGCAAAGAAAAGTAAATGATAAAATAAAAGAAATCTGAGGAATAAAGATTGTTATACCATAAAGCTGCTGATTTGCACTTTCAAGAGTAGATACTCTATTTTGTTGAGAAGTAAGCTCAGCCTCCAGTTGTTTAATCCGTTCATCCTTCTCGCGAGATGACGCAGCCCCAACTTCTAGTTCTCGAATCCTCTTGTTCAATTGCAAGTTCTTCTTTTCAAGGTTGTTGCGTCTTCTCTCAAGGTCTGAGGCAGCAACAAAAGCAGCTCTCCTGCATCATGTGAAAGAAAATAGAGAAATAATTAAAGATAAGAGCGGAGTCACAAAGAGGTAAAGAGGTATGAACATACCAAAGCATTGAGAGCATTTAAAAGGCTGGGTGTTATTGTTCGAGAAACTCCGCGAAAAGACTCGATATCCTCCAACAATGGGGCATCACAAATCTTAGCGATAGTTTCGCAAGTAGCAGACAAGTTGCTATCGCCAAAACCTTGCATAGAATCGGTAAAGACATTAGATAAAAGCGCCATAGCAGAAGTATCGAATGACTTCCCTTAGCGAGAAGAGGTGCCAATCTCATTTTCATCTTAAATTCTCGCTAGATTGGGAGTTAGAATGTGAAGGAGGTTGGAGTCTTCGTCTTTTGGAGGATGGGCCAAAGATTTGTCCTTGCGAGAAATGGCCTTATTCTTGCCTTTAGCCCTCGACTTGACTTCTCCATCATTAATCTTTGCAGTTTCAACTTCTTCAACACCAATCTTCACACACGAATAAAGATAAGAAACAGAGGCAACAATATTGTTTAAAATAACAAAAGAAAATGTTTCTTACTTCATCCGTGAGTGATCGAAGTATCGCCAGATATTTGGTGAGGATTCTCTTTGTATTTCTTTCTCATTCTGGTGATCTAAAAATTTTCTAAAAAGTTAATGAAGGAAAGAAATGGAAGACATAGCAAAGCAAATCTAAAATGAATGATATGTATATACCTCTTTTGTCTTCTCAGGCCACTTAAACTCCCAAGGATGATAATTCGCGAGATTGGTTGGGAGTGCATGTGAGCCTGCGATATAAGGTCCACTCAGAAGGAGAGGTACAACCCACCACTTCTCATCTTTGGAGTAGCGAGGATATTATTTTTACCCGAATGCCGATCAATGTCCAAGATAAGCAATTTGTCGGCATCAACGTTATCATTTTTCTTCAATCGAACACCCCAGCGAGATTTATCGTTTCTCATAGTTATGACCTTGGATAATTTGCAAAGAAATTATCCACGGTATACTTCTCGGCAACTATTGGTAAATTCGCAAATTGGGGATTTCTAACATTGTCGGGATATAAAGATCCTTTAGGCACCACGAGAGCGAATTCAAGCATCGAGGCGAATACAATCGCCGTTCAATTGATAAATAGCCCGCGAGAATTTCTCGTGAGCAAGAATCTCATAAAATAATGGTATTTCGGGATTATATAAAGGAATGGGGAGCCCTGCGAGGAGTTGACCTAAGCGAGACTATAATTTTCGATCATCACATTGATGATCGAAAACAATTTTACGAAAGCATAGATGAGGATTCTTGATGTGGAATGGTAGATAAAATGAAACCCTTTTCCCGTAATTTCTTTTGAATATCAGTAAAATGAGGAGCGTATGTACGACCAAGTGAAGCCATTATCGTAGTATAGGAATGAAGGAGAAGTGAAGAATTGAAAAGGAAGCGAGGCAGTAAGCGCAAATTGCGGAAGGAGAAAGGTGAAGAAAAGTTACAGAGGGAAAATAAAAGAGAAGAAGAGAAAATGAGAAAACTATATATAGAGAAGAGAGTTCTCGAGAAAACAAATGCATTTAATGTGAGATGGGACGTGAATGGTTAAGAATAATCGGTTGAAAGAGACGTGTCAAGAAAAGAATGGAAGAAGAAACACCCGTAATAAATTCCGTACATAAACAAAACGAGTGAAAATGAACAATCGCAAGATAAAGATAAGCGATTAAGGCACTTTAAAATATTGGTTCTCATGACATTCTCTTCTTCGCAGAGAAGACATGAGAAGAGGCAAGATGTAGGACCGAGAATATCGCAACACTAATACTTGCGAGATTAATAAACAACCGCATCGCGAAGGAGTCGCATGGAGGTAAATAAATGACGTAATAGATGACGATAGTTAGAACATGAGGAAAGTGTGAAAGACTTGGCGAGATTTAAGAGTGTCGCGAAGGCAAATAGTTGTATATTCGCGAGCATTCGCGAGACGTTTCCGAAAATAAGGGACAAGATAGTCACACCCACTATGTAATACCCTATATAAAGGGTCGAGTAAGTCTGTTGTAGGGGAGGTCTTTTTGAATTGTGAAACAAGTCATTAGGAGAGAGAAAGGAAAGAGAGATTGTAATTTCTTTAGCTTTGTTCTACATTTCTTTGTAAATCTTTCAAGAAAACAATTAATAAAAGGCATCATTGTTCATCTTCAAATGGATTGATTAAACAGATTTGAGTGAGGGGTGTAGTGTGGGAAATCCTGCAACTACAACAATATCGTTGCCTCTGTTTCTTATCTTTATTCGTGTCGTCTTTTGCTTTTCTACTTTTTATTAACATATCATCAACATATACATCCAGTGTTTTATGTATCCATCTCGCGAACACCTTCTCCACCATCCTTTGGTATGTCGCACCGGCATTTCGCAGACCAAATGGCATTTTTGTATAACAAGACAATCCTCTTGAGCAAAGAAAGCAATATGTTCTTGGTCTTCTTCATGAGAGGAATTTGATTGTAACCCTTGTATCCATCAAGAGAAGATATCCTTTCATTTCTGCCATTGCTTGACCATTTGTGGAATATCCAGTAACGGAAACTATCTTTAGGACAAGCTTTATTTAGATCAATAAAGTCTATACAAATTCTTATTCCTTTTTTCTTCTTTGGAACTATAACCATATTTGCTATCCATTCGGGATATTTTGCTTGTCTAATAATTCCCGCGTCCAACATTTTCTCAATTCTTCTTCTTTTTGAGGATGATATGCTGTCGCGATCTTTCTAATTCTTTGTTTAAAGGGTTTTACATTCTTGTCAATTTCCAATTTATGGCAAGCCACGATGGATCTATACAGGCATTTCATCCATATCCCATGCGAAAATGTCTTTTATAATCTCGCAACAACTCACAGTTCTTTTCTCTTCATCCGCTTCCATTTTAGTCCCAATTTTTAAGATTTTAGGCTCCTCCTCGGTTCCAACATTCACTTCTTTTGTTTGTTCTGCTGCGACATAGCTAGACTTCGGTTCTCCCATAGAGTTGGTCCTCTTATTTCCTTCGCGAACTCACTCCCTTCTCCCATGATTTCACCCTTGGTATTCCTTTTCCTTCTTTTGCTCTTATCATGTAAATTCTAAATTCCTCTTCTTTCTTAGCTGCTTTTATCATCTTCCTGCGATCTTTTCGCTTCTTCATTTTCCCTTCATAATGCTTTACCTCGATTTGATAATATATTCTTCCTTTATCAATATCTCCTCTGATCTCACCAATTCCACTCGGCACAGGAAATTTGATGCACTGATGAAGTGTTGATGCTACTGCCTTAATCGCATGTACCCAAGGTCTCCCTAACAATATGTTGTATGGCGATTCCATATCCACTACACTTAATGTCACTTGTGTTTCAATTTCTCTAAGTAAAATTCGCAATTTCATCTCCCCTTTAGTCTTGTTATAGATTTTCCAAAACCATGAATATTATATCTTGGAGAACTCATTTCTTCATCTTTATATCCTAATTTTTTGTAAGTATGGTAAAACATGATACTCACCAAACTCCCGTATCCACAAAGTTCTATTTATTTCCCATTCTTCCGCTACCTTTGCCGATTCTTCTCTTTTTTGCTTGCATTTATCGTGATCACTAGTGGAGATGTATGATTCAAATTTTCTCTAGGAACTTCCGCGGGTTTTGTGAATGTTATTTTCTCTTTTCCCATTCCTTCAAAGATGATGTCTCCTCCTCATCTATAATCTTCTTTCCTTCAAATCTCGTTTATGTATCATTCCTCTAATATTTTCATGGAATTCATTAACCATTACTTTTGTAATTGAATTGTATTCCATTTCTTCACTATGTTCCTTGCTTCTTAATTCTTCTATCTCATCTGATTTAACCTTAATTTAAGCGATTTTAATTGTACTCTTCAATCTTCAATCTTGTTCATCCATGTTTCTAGCGCATATGTAGTTGCAGGATTTCCCACACTACACCCTCACTCAAATCTGTTTAATCAATCCATCGGAAGATGAACAATGATGTGTTTATTAATTGTTTTCTTGAATGATTTACAAAGAAATGTAGAACAAAGTTAAAGAAATTACAATCTCTCTTTCTTTCTCTCTCTAATGACTTGTTTCTCAATTCAAAAAGACCTCCCATTACAACAGACTTACTCGACCCTTTATATAGGGTATTACATAGTGGGACAGCTATCTTTGTCCCTTATTTTCGAAACGTCTCGCGAATGCTCGCGAATATACAATCTATTTGCCTTCACGCTCTTAAATCTCGCCAAGTCTTTCACACTTTCCTCATGTTCTAACTATCGTCATCTATTACGTCATTTATTTACCTCCATGCGACTCCTTCGCGATGCAGTTGTTTATTAATCTCGCGAAGTATTAGTGTTGCGATATTCTGGTCCTACATGAGCACTTTCATATCAACCATATTCTTATTTACCATAACTAGTTCAAATGACTCAAATGAACTAGTTAGAGAGTTGTTCAATTGTTTAGATCTTTATAATAGACACAATTGAAATAAAAACGATTTGATTCACTCGAATCGATTCATGAACTTTATAGCCACGGTGTGCAATTATGCATTCCTTAGTTGATATAAGTTTAAGTTCACAAATAATAGTTTTTAGAAAATAACCAACTTAAGTACGCGGACTTAAGTACCCGGAATAAGTTTGTTTTTTCGTTTACAAACTCCGAGAAGAATTTCTGGGATGAGAACTTCCGATAGTATGCGGACTTGGTACGCGGACTCTAGTTCATGTTTTCTCGAGCGAAGAAAGCACGCATACTTTGGTTCAAGGAATAAGGACTTACACACATGTGTTACCACACAATGTTTATATCCTTCCATGGTTATGTAATTTAAACTCTCATTTCAATCATTGAAACATTCTTAGAGGACGTTATATAGTTGTTATTCGCAAACCATTTTTCGCGAAAAGCCATTTTCAAGTGATTGAAACTTAATATGACTTTCGTCACTAGTAAAGATGAACTTGGCCAAAGCGAAAGCTTACCAACACATATTTCGAGAAATAGATAAGCGAGATAAACTCGCTCGAAATAGCAAATGTGTATAATCATAGTCTATATAGGAAAACGATTTTTGTCTCAAGAGAGGAGATAGAGTAGATAGACTTTTGAGTGATAGATAAGTTCAAGTCTCAACATATCTTTTAGTCGATGAAGTTCCACAAGTTCCTTGAGTAGTTCTTCGTCTTTGTATGATGATCGCCATGGAGTCTTGAGCACAACTACACGTTCTATCCTAGTCCGAGACTTAACTAATTGTAGACTAGAAATCAAGACTTATAGTTTTGATCACTAATATTGACAAACATGCTTGAGATAGCAACGCATGCGAGTTCGACCCAGCAGTGTTTTAACACTAAGTTTGCATTTATAGCAAACTATCCTAAGAGCCAGGCAAACTTTATCTTTTTTGTTATTTCGTGGAGCCGATTCATCCGGAGAGGAAAGTACCTAATTAGGTGAAATCTCTTACGACCGCTCATTTAAAGACTTCGGATAAAGAAGCTCTACGAGTACCATTGGTGGGAAACTAGATAATTGGGTTTATTAGTTTTCGATTGATTTGGTTGACTAACGGTTGTTGAACTTTGATTGCACCTAGTTTGTTTATTCTTGAGAATCTTCTCTTCGATATAAGATTCATTCAAACTAGATCGGAAGTGTCGACGGGATCTTTAGAACTGTTTGTAGATCTAAAGACATCTTGTGATAATCCATTGTTAACAGACTATGTTCTGTGCGTGATTGATCACAAGATATTCAAGTGGTGTTGTGCATGTTTAATTGAAGATTAAAGAAGATTTGAAGACGAAGAAGATTTCTGATTGGTTTCTCATATCTTTGTGTAGCACAAACCTTGATCGGCTGGGATCCAACTAGAATCAGATTTATTCGATTGATTAGTTCGTGGGATCGGCATCATTTTATAGTTCCTTGTTGGATTCAATATTGATTGATTACAAATCTAAACTCCGCTATTTCGGTAGTTGTTGGATAAATTGATCTAACCAGGCAAAGTAGTTTATTAGTTTAAACGGAAGAGCCTTTGCATATGACTTGAGATATCTTTATCTGGAAATAATCAATGGAGTTGTTACCAAACATATTTGTTGTTCCTTTACTATTTGGAATACGATCCAAAGGAATTGTTCCAGTGTGTGCACTTATTGAATGTCGGAAGCGCAGGGATACTGAAAAACTAAGTGAACTAGGTTTAGTTGCTTGGTCTCAACTATACGAAGTTTGGTTTAGATTTTGTATAGCGGCTTAATTCTGAGAGTATTCAATTAATTCTAGACTTGGTCCTGGGGTTTTTCTGCATTTGCGGTTTCCTCGTTAACAAAATCTTGCAGTTTCTTTTACTTTTCTATTTCCGTAATTATAATTGTTTATTATATTTAAAAGTAAAATACATAAACGTTAACTCCGTATTACTTGATAATGATCCTATAGAGTTTGGTTAAGTCCGAACCTATTATCAAGTAATCACACTTTTATTTTTGTATTGTCTCGATCTTGTATCCATAGACGATCACACAAAGTGTGAATACCGATTTGTCTTATTGTCTCGACTTTGTCCATAGACAGTTACTTTGGGTAAGAGGACTTATAGGTGGATATTTTAAATATTATGGTGTATTTGGGTACCCTCGTATTTTCAATTGGTTTTACACGGAACCACCTCAACCCACTTAGGCACATAGTTTACAGCGACAAGTATGTAAAGATAACCAATATTAGAAAATGACCCATAAAATCATGCCCCACACATCAAAGACCTCAATCACTAAAACAAGGTTCAAAAGTAACATATTTCAACGTAAAATGGTCTCTAACTTCTGGCAACGCTCACAAGAAACACAGTAACTATAGGAGTCTTTAAACAACGAAGGCCAACAGAATCGACACTGCAATATCTTAGCAGCAGCCTTCTTAGCACTAAAGTGACTCTCACAAGCATGATCATGAAAAAAGGAAATAATACTGGACTGTCACTCTAAATTTTACATCTCTTAATAATATGATGTGGAAAAAATACTTAAATTGATAAGGATCATCCCAAAAGAAGCACTTAACCTCAGCTAAAAATCTAGAACGATCTTGCTTATCCCAATGTTGGGGAAATCAATCAGTAAGAAAATAATTCATTATATTTGGATACCAAGGTAATTGAGTAACAAAGAACTTTTGCTCATCACGAAAGATATCCCTTACAAGTAGGGGAATCATCATGGGGATCCACAACAAGCCTAGATTAGTGGTTTGCTATTATATTTTCTGCACCATTTTTGTCTCTAATATCTAACTTGAATTCTTGTAACAAAAGGATCCATCTAATTAATTTAGGTTTGGAATCCTTCTTAGACAGAAGATACTTCAAAGAAGCATGATTAATAAAGATTATGATCTTAGAACCTAATAGGTAGGATCAAAACTTATCCAAGGCAAAACCGATGGCTAAGATTTCCTTCTCGGTAGTTGTATAGTTCAGTTGTGCGTCATTCAAAGTTTTGGTAGCATAGTAAATCACATGAAGTATTTGTTTTCTCGCTGACCTAACACAACACTTATGGTATAATATGAAGCATCACATATAATATCAAAGGGTAGGTTCCATTTAGGTGCCCGGGCAATGGGGGCGGTAATGAATAAAGTCTTAAGCTTCTCAAAAGTCTTTAAACAAGCATCATCAAAGACAAACTTAACATCTTTTGCAAGTAAATTGCAAAGAGGTCTAGAAATCAATCTAAAATTCTTAATGAATAGATAATTAAAACCTACATGCCCTAAGAATGACCTAATTTTTCTTACGGTTTTTGGGACCTGTAAAATCTTAATAAGGTCAGATTTGGCCTTGTATACCTATATACCCTTTGAAGATACGATATGCCCTAAAACAATTCTTGATTTAACCATTGTTGATGGTGGATTTTTGACAAAGGGTAAATCAATCTTGTTTGGGTAAATTTTTAGACCAGGGGGTAAAATAATAATTTTTCACATTGGGGGCAAAACGATTATTTTTTAATTCAAAATAAAAGTCATATTCATCAAGTTTTGGAAAGGAGGAAAAATAGTCATTTCGCCAAAGTTCGACCGAAAAGGACATAACGGTCATTTTGGGATTTATCCCTCAATACATGGTTGTCATTTTGTTTTAGTGCTACGTTCCCCGGCTGAACTCCTAAAGCTTACCTGACATCCATGTTCATTGTCAGCTGAAGTGTCTGATCAAGCTATGCATGAGGGTACCTGATTAAAAAATCACATCTATGTTAACAAGACCAGTAGTTGCCACACAAGAATAATAAAATTAAACGATTTTGTGTCAACACACAAAATTTGCTTAGTTTATTCAATTTTGTGTCAATACACAAAATTTGCTTATTTCACCCAATTTTGTGTCAATCCACAAAATATAATTATTTCACCCAATTACGTGCAAGCCCACAAATTCGGGTATTTTGCTCAATTTTGTGTCAACACACAAAACTTTATTATCTCACTCAATTTCATGAGAAGACTCAAATTCATGAGAAGACATGAATTTCCTCAATTTTGAGTGAAGCATAGTATCCTATTGGTCGTAAGCTAGCTTGACCAAGCATGGAGTGAAGACCTCCCATGATTGGTTGCAATAAAACCCTAATCATGGTCGAAGAATAAATAACATTGGGAATTAGTGAATGCTTAAGTCAGTCACGGATTGGTTCCAACCACCCTACTTGGCCGGCCTCCCACCTTCCGTGATCGACCAATCAGGTCTTACGAAGATCACCTGTCACCCCTCTCCTATTCTGTCCAATCAGAACGCTCGAAGCTGACTTGACAACTTGGTCATCTATCCCTCTTTCACACCAACCAAGCGTTGGTATGTCAAGTTTGGTTGTCATATTTTAGTATCAAAACTCATCTAGAGTTGCTTGATTAAATATTAGAGCAACTTCGTTTAGGTTAGACTAGAAAGTCTAGGAATGTTGAGACATACAAGTATTACTTCGAAGACCTGAAGAATGTGAAGAAGTAACGACTACAACGACGACATCATCCTTCCACTTGAGGTTAGTAATACTGATTCGATCTTGTTTCCATTCCTAAAGTATCTTTCAAGTCGTACTATATTGAAAACATAACATGCGGAGCTGTATATATTGTATATAATACTCCAATGATGTGATTGGTCATAATAGTATGATCAAACTGTCAAGGAAAACATATTACGAAGTATGAACGCTTATCTTTTGGAACTTCGCAAGTAAGACATTGTTGATGGTGGTTTTTAGTTCAATGCTAAAAGTGTAAAATTCCATATTTATGTGCCTTTGTTCTGCAAAAAAATAGAGCGATTTAAAGCTGACGAGTGCCTACGCCTCTTTGCTTACATATGTACTGATCAATTTAGTATATTTATATACAAAATTTATTTAGGATAATGTTGGTTGAAAAATCCAGTGTATTTTGTAAATTTTATTGAACTCCCGTTTGCATTATTTACTAATGCAGGGCTTGCTGAGTATTTATCCTATGCTATGTTCTCAGCTGAACTCTTAATATTGACATGATATGACAATTAATGTTCACTCTCAGCTGGGTAGCATGAATTTCCCAGTGTTAGGATTAAGATGTGCATGAAGGTACTCAATCGAGGTGCGCGAGCTACACGCTTGCTCTCCAAGATAAAATTAGTGAATTTTGTATCAACATGCAAACTTCACCAAAAAATGATTAATTTTGTGTCAATTCACAAAATTCAATTTTTTGACCTAATTTTGTCGATTTAAAAAAATTAGGTTTTTTGCCCCAAAACGGAGCTTGCGATATCTCGATCCCTATTGGTCGAGACTAAACCTAGGCAAGCTAGGAAACCCAAGCACTGGAGCTAGTAGAAGTACAATCCTACCAAAAGTTGGAAAACAAGAAGAGAAGGGAAATTGTGACAAATAATGGCAGCAGAAAAAGGGGCGCGGACGCGCCACTTGGCCGGTCGGTTTGCCCTATCTAGCGCCTTCCATCACCGACCGTCCCTGCCTCATGTTGTTGTCCGCCATCCCTTCTTTCTCATCAACCAATCAAATCGCTCCAGGGCTGCAAGACGCGCTTTTAATTAAAGTTGGAAGTTGGCACATCGACGTATTTAATTTCTTAAAAAATAGATCTTGGTCGTCCAAGTCGGTCGCGGGAACGATCGTGCCACACGACTTGGCAGGCCGATTGACAAGCTTGGCTCCCTCCCGGCGCGACCAAGCGAACTCCATGATGCTCAATGACGGGCCCACTTTTTATCTCGGTAATCGGGACTCTCCTAGCATGCACGCCCAGCGTTCACAATTGCTAGCCAAAGTAGGCTAGTCGACATGCTCCAAAAAGGGTTCTAATTAGGTTAAGGCCGCCCATGGAAGTCTTAAGTCGATCCCAGCCGTCCAACTTGGCCGACTTAGATTCTATTTGGGGCGACCAATGAGGTGCTATCAGTACACGGTCGTCCCTCTCCTATGAGGACCGATCGCCTCGCCCTCAACCTACTCAAATAGCTCTGGCAAATGCCAAAGTGGTCTAGTCACGCTCCTTATAAAACCTTAAATAAATTAAACGGCAACCAACAACCTGCCGCAAATCATCTCAACCGCCCAAGTTGACCAGATGATTTGAGCGTCCTAGATTTAATTTGATCTAATTAATGAGGTGCCATGATGACTCACCGGTCATTCCCCTCCTATAAGGATTGACTACCTCATCCCCGATCTGCTTTAGAAACTCCTAGCGTCGA
Source organism: Papaver armeniacum (assembly GCA_023531295.1). Taxonomy (NCBI): domain Eukaryota; kingdom Viridiplantae; phylum Streptophyta; class Magnoliopsida; order Ranunculales; family Papaveraceae; genus Papaver; species Papaver armeniacum. The sequence goes on along the minus strand of JAJJWW010006054.1, from coordinate 18,107 downwards.
TCAAACAAGGTCGACCACGCTCCTTATAAGACCGTGAAATCCGCAATCGGTTTGGGTTGGCTATGAACAACGATGCTTTACATGCATCGATTATATTTAAGCTGCTTGCTTAACAGCGACGCTTTACATGCATCGATTACGAACGATATTTGATGAATATCGATTTCATGACCTAAAAGCACCACATTCTATTTTTTGAGAGCTGCCTCACGGCAAGTCTCATTCATACAATTTGACCTGTCACTTATGACCACCTGCCGCCAATCTTGCATGTGATTGATCTAAATAATTAGGTCTTGCAAGCAAGGCCCGCTTAACAACTACCATAAAGGACTTGTTTCATTCTTCATGAAACTTGCTCCATATTTTCTAAAAAATACTCAAGATATCAAACATGTCACAACTGAGGGATGTACATTAGGGTATTGGTTTGGCGGTTTACAGCATGTGGCGTGCAACACGCCCATTAAGAGAAAGAGTCTCGGAATAGCGGATAGGTGACATGTAGAGGAGTAGTTGGAGTACAAACCGTCCAGTCTTCCCATAACCATAAGACACGGTTTTTCACCATTCACCCATGATCTCCTTTACTTCACAACTCCAACTTTGATGCGTGTCGTAACCACAACAAATTAATTAATACTTTACTACCTAATTAACAAGTAATATAGGGTAGTCAAGGTCGATTCCACGAGGAGCACGAGATTCTAGTTGTAAAAATTGTCACGAAAGGGGGTGTAAAAAAGCAAAAGAAAATAAACAAAGCAATTAAAAGATAAAGTTGAAAGCAATAAGAGAGACAAGATCAAGGAATCCTTCTTCGTTACGAAACAATGAATCAAGTTATGTTCTTTTCTACTTGTTATTAGTCACAAATTATCACCAACCGTAGGTAAGCGGCTAGCTCATTGCTAAACCCCCTAAATCCCTTGTATCACCGGACACGGAAGTTCTCGACTCTAGGATTCTAATCACCAAGCCACCTAGAATTAGCTCAACCTAGATGTAACTTGGCTCATGCATTAAGTTTTGTGAATTTCTTAGGTTGATATTAGTAGTTAGACTCTTAGCTCAAGGTCCACTTGCTAACGTTATTTCTACGCACAATTGCTCCACGGAATCCTCAGCAAGGTCTCGTGTTTGCTACTTATGTAAAGAGTCAAGAAACGATTACTTATCCCCCAACTTTCACTAGCTTTAGATTAAACTAACAAATCAATTTAGCATGCATTCTAAACAATCTATCAATCAATCATGAATGTCTTTAAGATCATTCCTATTAGTAAAAACAAAAGCGATAATCATGTGAAGAACTTCAAGATAGAATTGAAAACAAAAACTTAAATCATATTAAGAACTAGGAATTCATCCTCAATCAATAAATTAACTACTCATGTTAAAAGAGTTCACACAAAGAATAAGAAAAGAAAAGTGTTGTGTGTAGAGATGTGTAAAAGATGTGTGTAGAAAGGTATAGAGAGGTGTGTAGAAGTTGTAGAAAACTTCTCTATTTATAGGCTTCAATATTCTCCAAATCTTCCAAGGAATAGAATCCTTTTCCTTTTGCAATTCAATTTCCAAATCCAAGCTTTTCTCAACTCTTCCATCTTCTCTTTCCAAATTTGAGTCCAATTCTCCATCAATTCCTAGCCCAAGTCTTCACACCCATGAGAGAAGTCCATAGAAAATTGCAGGAATTTTTGGCTCACGGAAAATCGGGATTATGGCCGAATCCGGCCGGAATTGCCGCCGCGGGGCCACCTGAAATTTCCGTCGTCTGTCGAGAGAATATTCGACGGAATATTCCTCAGTCCACGCTTAGGACTAACGGTCAAAGGTCAAACCGAATCGCCAACCGTTAGTCAACAAGGTCAAGAGGAAGGGAGAGTCGGACTGAATGAGTCGGGTTCAATTTATTCGGACGAGCCGGTCTGCTCGGCCCGATTCACTTTGGGCTAGGCCATAAACCGCTCGACTTTGCCGCCGCACCATGATTGTGCATCAACGCTTCCTTCCACCAAGATGGTCGTTTTCTTTCAATACCATCTCGAGTCATATCCTGCATAAATATCGGTTCCCCCAAACGCCTGCAATACATCATCCTGCTTCACTCTACCAATCATGACCCTCTCCCACTACAATTTCAACACTCGAGATCCATTCCATCGACAAAAAACCATCCGAGTTGCTCCAAACCACCACCGCTTCCTCTATCAATCAACTCGCAACCACCACTTTGCTTCAAAATCCACCACTTTGCTCAAATCCCAGCTGATGGCAACAGCCATCATTATCCACCATCTCAACCCTTCATAACTGCATCACCACTCCTCTTCCTGCTAAACTGAAGCAACAATCTCATGGCAACACCAGCAGGTCAAATTCGCAATTACAACTCAGAGCAACTACCACACTAATTCGAGCCACAGATTCACACAATCATTCAACAAAAGCCATGTCTTTTAACAAATGCTCACACTGAATCTACAGCCACACATCCGACCCCTGCCATTCCATGTATGACTCTTTCACCATTTTCATCTCAATCTCAAATCATATTGACAAGAAGAATCACTATTTTCTCGTTGTGTTTGGTCTCATCCCACTCGCAACTTCATCCTAGGCCAACACCACCACGACATTGCTTTCGGCTCCATTGCTCATCCCAGCTCTAATCGCAAACCGCAATGCACATCACCCGTTCGCTCAATTCCCAACATAGCCGTGACAACAAATCACTCAACCAGCTCTTCCTTCCTTGCACCAAGCCATCGTAGATCACCACAATCTTTCCCACCGTAATTCAATTCCACTTCAACTCCACACCAATAACCAGCAAGCGGCTCAACCCAATTACTCCATCTCCTCAGCCACTTGCTCCTTCGTTTCCCATAGACCACGCAACAACTTCGGTGCAACTCCGCAGTTCACAAACTCAAACTTCCACCAACACCAATTGCAGCTTCACTTCATTTCATTCCCGGTATTATACTAATTCCAACACCAGCAACAAGTGCCATATGAAAAGTGTTCTCACTTCAACTCCACATAACTCTTCCTCTAGCTTCCCCGCACAACCGTAACTAACCAAACACCACCCCAGGACTACGCCTCGCAAGCTCCACTGTAGCTCACCACCAATACCCACAACTCAGCCATCTCCATTATCATCTCCAACATCAGCTGCTTCCCATCAGAATCACAGACCCATCTGAGCAAAACAGCGTTCACTGCTACTTCAATTCCTAATTCCATCTGCACCCATTTATCTTTGAACTTGCATCTTTCAGCCATCATTTTCAAAATTAGAGACTAACTCATCTCTGATTTCCAACAACAAGTAGATCCCCTTTCTTTTGTAGAGACTCACCCAGAACAATATCAGAAACCCTTAATCATTATCACCAGCTTCATTCATTGCGTATTCGAATCCATAACAGACCCATTAATTTCTCCGATTCAATCTCCATCTCCCTGAGCTTCATGAATCTCTCCACCAGAACTCATGGCCGCCTTCATCTTCTCTCGATGTTCAGGTGAAGCAATGATTGAGACTTGAGAGCAAACATCTCTCGAATTTAGGGTAGGTTATAAATGGGTCGGAATATTGGTACTCGGGCTTGGATCCTGTGCGGGTATATGGGTTTAGGGTGTGGGTGGATTCGGACACCCATCATACGTACACCCCAGCTTATGCTATTCTCACTCCCTTCTTTTGGATAAAGGACACCTCTTTGACCTCCTTAACCTTGGCTGGGCTCCATATAGTATTCTCTTCTTGGTTAAATGACAATTTTACCCTTTTTCTAAAATATGGTGATTTCTTCTTCTTTTCCTCCGTGTGACTCCATAGTAGCTACAAAACTCAAAACAAGCGTAAAATACATAGTTTACAAGAAAAATAGCAAAGAAAGCATAAACTCTAGATAGTAAATATGGTGTATTCTACACCTATCAAATTCCCCCACACTTAGACTTTGCTAGTCCTCGAGCAAATCAAACTAAAAACTCACAACTTCAAAGCGTTCAAGCGTCCCAAGTATCCAAAAGCTATGAGGACATAGAGTTTCGCATGCTAGTAATAAGAAGTTAGAAATACTAAAGAACATATTCTCGTTCTTAAATGTTGAGTGAGAAATAACCACACCATAATGAGAGAATGCGTGTTTGAGAAACGATCAATAAGCATTTCTCGCCTCGACTTCCGCCTCACCAAAAGGATTTTATGATAATTGCACTCAAAAGACTGACTTTTATGGTTCTCACATGTGTGCGGTAGGAATGAAGAGAGAATTCACCGCAACACGTTGAAAGGTGGGAAGGACAACTTCAAATATTTTTTAAAAACCCACATCTTTTAATATTTTGAAAACCATTTTTCTCCGATCTCTAAGAAAGGAAATCAACCATTATTATCGAGGATGAGATTACTTACTCACCTTCACATCCGATCGCCAATTATGATAACACCACTCTCACGGCATCCAATAGAAACGTCTTCCGCTCCCTCGTCTTTAACTTCTTAGTCTTCGTCTTCTAAGCAACTATTGATGATAAACCCTTGAATTTCATAAATCCTTAACAATTTATAACTCTTTACCTTGAAATCCTTGTTGCTTGAAACTTCCTTATAAATTTTCCTTTCCCACAAAATCATTAAATAAAAATAAGAACAAATATTTCTCTTGTGTTTTTTTTTTTTTTTTTTTTCTTTTTCAATAAACAAGAGAAATTAAATACAAAATAAACCATGTCCGTGGAAGAAGTATTTTACCGCTTGATTCTTCATAACTTGTATCGTCTTGAAATCATAAACTTCAAAAATTCTCACCTTTTGATTTTCTTTGCTTTCATGAATAAGTCTTCATACTTGGATATAAAATTACCTCATTGTATTGTAAGTCCTCAACATATATGTAAAAATATGCTCTTTGTATGTTGCTTTACTTGTATTTGAAATTTGCTCTTTTTCTCATTCCGTTGCTTGTAAACCTTAAACTTTTCCAACTTTCCTTGTAAATTTTGATGTCGCTTCTTGTTGATGATGAGAGTGTTTCTATGGATCCGTTGTTGTCGCGAGAGAGAATGGTGCTAACCGCAAATCGAACTACAAGAAGGAAGCTTTCATCTATAGACGTCACCCTCATGATTGACAAAATTAGCACTCAAGAGATCAAATAGTAGTGCTTCTATTGGTGGGAGGTTGGGTAGCTCACCATTCTACCCTAATTGACGTATGGTGACACACACTCAAAAGAGGCTCTTTAGTAGATGGAAAATTTTTGGTCGGTGCCTCTCATGATATGAATACGGGTAGTCTCCACTAATGATTGATCAGCAACTCTAATAACGCATTTCTCCCTGCACCAAATTCGCATCACCGGCATGATTAAATCCATTATTTAACACTCAAACAAACAAGAAATCCGAATGTAGTTCTCTAACATTTCCAAGTTCAATTATGTCGGTCAAAATCTCTATGTAAACATACCTAGAAGTATGCTAGTGACTCTAAAATCTTTAAAAGTTGGAATTTTTAAGTAAAACTTTTTTTTTTTTTTTTAAATTTTTAAATTTTTTGTAATTTTTGTTTTAAAAACATGCTTAACCACTCCCCCACACTTAAACCTTACATTGTCCTCAATGTAATTGAATCCTCCTAGTAAAGTCAAGGTGGGAAATTTTAACATGATAAGGAACAAGAAAAAGAAATAACAAAAAGCAAAAGATAAGAAATACAAAACCGATGGGTTGCCTCCCATTAAGCGCTTGTTTTTTAAAGTCGACGGCCGACTTAGCTCTTGCAAGATTCATTCCCCATATACTAACAATCGGAAAATTTGAGGATCCACCCATAATACCTGTTTTGAAAACAATAACTCCATACAAATATTAGCACAAGAAAACAATAGTGAAATTATCGCTCGATAGAAATTTCCCCCACACTTATTCTCGTCCACACTCGGAAGTGTATAAAGAGCATAGAATTTGGGAACTTCCATGTATTCCTCTTGGCAAACCCGCATAGTGTTAGCATCAAGTGTTTCCAATGGTGGATATTTAGAAACAAAATCATCCAAAAATACTTTCGAAGCACATACATTCAAACCAATAAGAGGTAAAGGAGAAGAATCAATATGCAAAGGGTTAGACAAACCTTGCACAATTTCTTGTATTATAGAATCCTCTTCATCCTTAAAAAATTCAAGTGAATTACTTACCTCTTGTATATCGTGGTCCTCTATTAAACCTTGCAACCATTCTTCGCCGTTTTCTACCTTAACCATAGTCTCGGTATCATCATAATCATTAGCAAGTTCAATTGGGTCTTCCACAAAATCAATGAATGTGGTTTCATCCTCTATAATCATCTCTTCAACATTCTCATCATCGGAATCGGGCCATTCACTAAAAATGATTTTCATCGGTATAGATTGTAAAATCTTCTTGTGCGGGTGTTACACCGTTTACAACAATAGGTAAGTCACACCCAATCTCCTCCTTTTGAATAGGTGAAGGATCGTTATTATGATCCGGAGTTGGAATAACTTCCTCATTGTCGAAACACTCATACACTTCCGCGGACTCCCATCTTTCTCTAAGAAATTTTTGCCAAGCAATAAATGCATCTTCCTCAAGCTCGTCCTTTTGAATAGGTGCTTGATCATTATTAAGATCAAGGCTTGAGTAATCTACACTAGCGTCATCAAAAGTTTCTAAAGGTTTGTTAATTTGTTCGTATATTTTCTCCGAATTCCTTTGAATTTCTCGATGTGATTCTTGCATCTTTTGTTGAAGATCCCCAATCATGGCCAACATCTTATCTCGCAAAACTAGAGAATTTCTGATCATAAACAAAACTATCCTCCCATCCTTGTGATTGTCCACTTACATACCCGTCATAAGGTTGTTGATATGTATGAGAATATCCATAATGTTCTGTAGGAATTTGATCATAGCCAAAAGATTGGTTTTGATTATATCCTAAGGATGGTTGGAAGTTGTCATAATGTTGAGGTTGAAAACCATATTGATTGTTGTAATATGCTTGCTCTTGTCCACCGTACATGGAAAACCGGCACCTGAAATAAGATTCAAAGACCAAGTTAGATACGGAATAGAATCCAACAAAGCAAGAATAAAGCAAAAAGAAATATAAAAACAACTAAAATCATCCATTGCTCCCAAGCAATCTGGCCAAAATTTGATGCGTGTCGTAACCACAACAAATTAATTAATACTTTACTTACCTAATTAACAAGTAATATAGGGTAGTCAAGGTCGATTCCACGAGGAGCACGAGATTCTAGTTGTAAAAATTGTCACGAAAGGGGGTGTAAAAAGTAAAAGAAAATAAACAAAGCAATTAAAAGATAAAGTTGAAAGCAATAAGAGAGACAAGATCAAGGAATCCTTCTTCGTTACGAAACAATGAATCAAGTTATGTTCTTTTCTACTTGTTATTAGTCACAAATTATCACCAACCGTAGGTAAAGCAACAATCTTCAAGTGCTAAACCCCTAAATCCCTTGTATCACCTAGGACACGGAAGTTCTCGACTCACGGATTCTAATCACCAAGCCACCTAGAATTAGCTCAACCTAGATGTAACTTGGCTCATGCATTAAGTTTTGTGAATTTCTTAGGTTGATATTAGTAGTTAGACTCTTAGCTCAAGGTCCACTTGCTAACGTTGTTTCTACACACAATTGCTCCACGGAATCCTTCCGCAAGGTCTCGTGTTTGCTACTTATGTAAAGAGTCAAGAAACGATTACTTATCTCCTAACTTTCACTAGCTTTAGATTAAACTAACAAATCAATTTAGCATGCATTCTAAACAATCTATCAATCAATCATGAATGTCTTTAAGATCATTCCTATTAGTAAAAACAAACGATAATCATGTGAAGAACTTCAAGATAGAATTGAAAACAAAAACTTAAATCATATTAAGAACTAGGAATTCATCCTCAATCAATAAATTAACTACTCATGTTAAAAGAGTTCACACAAAGAATAAGAAAAGAAAAGTGTTGTGTGTAGAGATGTGTAAAAGATGTGTGTAGAAAGGTATAGAGAGGTGTGTAGAAGTTGTAGAAAACTTCTCTATTTATAGGCTTCAATATTCTCCAAATCTTCCAAGGAATAGAATCCTTTTCCTTTTGCAATTCAATTTCCAAATCCAAGCTTTTCTCAACTCCAAAATTTGATGCGTGTCGTAACCACAACAAATTAATTAATACTTTACTACCTAATTAACAAGTAATATAGGGTAGTCAAGGTCGATCCCACGAGGAGCACGAGATTCTAGTTGTAAAAATTGTCACGAAAGGGGGGGTGTAAAAAGCAAAAGAAAATAAACAAAGCAATTAAAAGATAAAGTTGAAAGCAATAAGAGAGACAAGATCAAGGAATCCTTCTTCGTTACGAAACAATGAATCAAGTTATGTTCTTTTCTACTTGTTATTAGTCACAAATTATCACCAACCGTAGGTAAAGCAGCTAGCTCAGTGCTAAACCCCTAAATCCCTTGTATCACCTGGACACGGAAGTTCTCGACTCACCGATTCTAATCACCAAGCCACCTGAATTAGCTCAACCTAGATGTAACTTGGCTCATGCATTAAGTTTTGTGAATTTCTTAGGTTGATATTAGTAGTTAGACTCTTAGCTCAAGGTCCACTTGCTAACGTTGTTTCTACACACAATTGCTCCACGGAATCCCTCCGCAAGGTCTCGTGTTTGCTACTTATGTAAAGAGTCAAGAAACGATTACTTATCTCCTAACTTTCACTAGCTTTAGATTAAACTAACAAATCAATTTAGCATGCATTCTAAACAATCTATCAATCAATCATGAATGTCTTTAAGATCATTCCTATTAGTAAAAACAAACGATAATCATGTGAAGAACTTCAAGATAGAATTGAAAACAAAAACTTAAATCATATTAAGAACTAGGAATTCATCCTCAATCAATAAATTAACTACTCATGTTAAAAGAGTTCACACAAAGAATAAGAAAAGAAAAGTGTTGTGTGTAGAGATGTGTAAAAGATGTGTGTAGAAAGGTATAGAGAGGTGTGTAGAAGTTGTAGAAAACTTCTCTATTTATAGGCTTCAATATTCTCCAAATCTTCGAAGGAATAGAATCCTTTTCCTTTTGCAATTCAATTTCCAAATCCAAGCTTTTCTCAACTCTTCCATCTTCTCTTTCCAAATTTGAGTCCAATTCTCCATCCAATTCCTAGCCCAAGTCTTCACACCCATGAGAGAAGTCCATAGAAAATTGGAATTTTTGGCTCGCCCAGGAAAATCGGGATTATGGCCGGAATCCGGCCGGAATTGTCGCCGCGGCCACCTGGAAATTCTGTCCGTCGAGAGAATATTCGACGGAATATTCCGTCAGGTCCACAGTTAGGACTAACGGTCAAAGGTCAAACCGTCAGTCAACTGTTAGTCAACAGGGTCAAAGAGGAAGGAGAGTCGACTCGAGTCGGGTTCGCTCTATTCGGCGAGTCGATGCCCGGGCTCGATCCCGATTCACTTTGGGCTAGACCATAAAGCGGCTCGACTTTGCCGCTGCACCATGATTGTGCATCAACGCTTCCTTCCGCCCAAGATGGTTGTGCTTCTCTCTGAATACCATCTCGAGTCATATCCGTATAAATATCGTTTCCCACGCCCGCAATACATCATCTTTTCAGCTCTACCAATCATGACCCTCTCCACTACAATTTCAACACTCCAGATCCATTCCATCAGCACAAAAACCATCTGAGTTGCTCCAAACCACCACCGCTTTCCTCTATCAATCAACTCTGCAACCACCACTTTGCTTCAAAATCCAACCACTTTGCTCAAATCGGTGATGGCAAATGACCATCATTATCCACCATCTCAACCCTTCATAACTGCATCACCACTCCTCTTCCTGCTAAACTGAAGCAACAAGCTCATGGCAACACCAGCAGGTCAAATTCGCAATTACAACTCAGAGCAACTACCACACTAATTCGAGCCACAGATTCACACAATCATTCAACAAAAGCCATGTCTTTTAACAGCTGCTTTCCACCTGAATCTCGCCTGAGCCACACATCTGACCCTGCCATTCCATGTATGACTCTTTCACCATTTTCATCTCAATCTCAGCTCATATTGACAGCAGCAATCACTATTTTCTGTTGTGTTTGGTCTCATCCCAGCTGCAACTTTATCCTAGGCCAACACCAGCTCACGACATTGCTTTCAGCTCCATTGCTCATCCCCACTCCTAATCGCAAACCTGCAATGCACATCACCCAGACTCATCAATTCCCAACATAGTCATGACAACACTCACACTCAACCAGCTCTTCCTTCCTTGCACCAGTTCATCAGAGCTCCTGCAATCTTTCCCTGTAATTCAATTCCAGCTCAACTCCACAACTAACTGGCAGCAGCAGCTCAACCCAATTACTCCATCTCCTCAGCATCTGCTCCTTCATTCCCCATAGACCTGCAACAACTTCAGTGCAACTCCAGAGTTCACAGCTCAAACTTCCACCAACACCAATTGCAGCTTCACTTCATTTCATTCCCCGGGTATTATACTAATTCCAACACTGTGCACAGATGCCATATGAAAAGTGTTCTACACTTCAACTCCACATAACTCTTCCTCTAGCTTCCTGCACAACTGTAACGGAACCAGCACCACCAGACTACAGCCTGCAAGCTCCACTGTAGCTCACCACCAATACCCACAACTCGGCCATCTCCATTATCATCTCCAACATCAGCTGCTTCCCATCAGAATCACAGACCCATCTGAGCAAAACAAAGGTTACTGCTACTTCAATTCCTAATTCCATCTGCACCCATTTATCTTTGAACTTGCATCTTTCAGCCATCAGTTTCAAAATTAGAGACTAACTCATCTCGATTTCCAACAAGAGATCCCCTTTCTTACGTAGAGACTCACCTTAACAATATCAGAAACCCTTAATCATTATCACCCCGACTTCATTCATTGCGTATTCGAATCCATAACGAGACCCATTAATTTCTCCGATTCAATCTCCATCTCCCTGAGCTTCATGAATCTCTCCACCAGAACTCATGGCCGCCTTCATCTTCTCGATTTTCGGTGAAGCAATGATTGAGACTTGAGAGAAAACATCTCTCGAATTTAGGGGTAGGTTATAAATGGGTCGGAATATTGGTACTCGGGCTTGGATCCGGGTACGGGTATATGGGTTTAGGGTGTGGGTGGATTCAGACACCCATCATACGTACACCCCAGTTATGCTATTCTCACTCCCTTCTTTTGGATAAGGGACACCTCTTTGACCTCCCCTTAACCTTGGCTGGGCTCCATATAGTATTCTCTTCTTGGTTAAATGACAATTTTACCTTTTTTCTAAAATATGGTGATTTCTTCTTCTTTTCCTCCGTGTGACTCCATAGTAGCTACAAAACTCAAAACAAGCGTAAAATACATAATTTACAAGAAAAATAGCAAAGAAAGCATAAACTCTAGATAGTAAATATGGTGTATTCTACACCTATCAAACTTCCAACGAGATCAGTATGTTAGACTATGACTTGTATAAATAGATTTTTCAATCTATTTCAACCAACGACATTGGTTATCAACGCAAGTATTCAGAAACCACTCGGAATTCACAGCTTACACTTTGCAAGAAGATTCTACATTCTTATACAAGTCATAAAAACTACTCTTTACTGAATTCATCATTCTGATCTCAACACCTTCTTTGCTTCCCTCCCTAAGATCAAGCCTTCTTCTTCAATTTGCAGTAGGAAGCAAGACCGGGCGCCATTTCTCGGTTTAGGCCGACCAATTGTACAAATTGATCTCTCGAATCAAGTACTCATGTGTAGTACATTTGTTTAGGGTTTAAATTTGTTTCTCATCGATACACCCAATTTACCATTTTAAGCATAATCAGTTTTACCCTACAAATTGGCGACCATAGTGGGAGATTAATCTCACGGTTGCAAAAATCAATTTATCGATTCTCTTATCTCTCATTTTTAATTTTTCCAAACTCACAATGGTTGGTCTTAATCAAAACTCAACTGTTACCAACTTTAATTACGCCGACAACCTTGTCTCTCCCGTCATCGCGTGATACAAATGACACCGACGAAGATGTTAGTCCTATCCTTGCCAACGGTTCGATAAGAGAAGTCGGAATTGAAGAATTGATGAGAACACATGAGTGAATCGGCGGGAAAATTGGTGTGCTTGGAAAATACATTGAATAACGTGTTCACTATCTTTCGGGCAGGCGGTTGGATGACTTAGAGCATCGTGGATTTTTCAAGGACCCAAGATCTCATATTCGAGGAGTGAATGCTCGGATCGACGATTCCTCTCCCCACAAATTGAAAGCTTTACTACCAACAAGAGGGCGGTGGACTAGGAAGCAGCTTCTTTGGTGGAGGATCTATGCGAACTTTTACACCTCTCTAAGGATCAACGGGAGGAAACTTTTGCTGCAATCAATCAAATATCCCTAGACACGTACTTGATTCCTTCATCTTTAAAAGCCTCAAGAACATCAGAGATGTCCATAAACAACGTTACTTTCACCGAAGATGACATGATGGTTGAAGAAGGTCATAACAGAGTGTTGCATGTTGCATTAAAGATTCAAAATTCAAAAGGGCTCTCATAGACACATGAGCAACCTCAAATGTAATTTCTCTTAAAACTCTCGAGCATTGAGATTCGGCAAAATAAGATTGTACGGTAGCCTACTGTGATGACATATTTTGAACGAAACCAAACTATCACGTATGGATACATCTATTTGAACCTGTCATTAGGGCCTTTCCAGTCGAAGGTGAAATTCGAGGTGATAGAGAAGAGCCAAACTACCACATGATACTGGGGAGACCATGGCTTCATGATAATAGGACCACTCAACATATCACCAGTGCCTGAAAACTATGTTGAATGAAGAAGTTGTCCGCATACCCGCATCTCTGTCTCCTTATACTCCGATTTGCGGCATTGAACTTTTTGAGTTGAAAGAAAATCCGCAAGACCCATCAAACAAGGTTTATTGCACACCACTCCCTACATGGACATCGATCGAGGAGGAAGACAGGTTGTCATCACTGAACAAGGGGACTGAACCCTGCAACGCACCTCTACAGATGGGACACGCCAAATCTCTTTCATCGGGTAAAAACTTAATCCACCCCCATAACAAGAGGGAATGTACTTTTGTGGCAAATCGTGATGCCAAGGAAAAGCCCCGTATATTGGCGTCGCTGTTAGCAATTGGTGGGGAGACCACTACAAGGTCTCTCCGCCCGAGAATGCAATCACAATGACAAGCTATAAGAAGAAGAGATACCATAAGCTCCACAACAACTGCAAGATGGTACTAACTCCACTACAGATGAGCTTGAAACTTTCAATATCGGGATTGAAGAAGCTCCAAGGCCTGTCTCCATCAGTTGAGCTCCGTGTGCGGAGGAACGTACAAAGCTTATAAACCTTCTCAAGGAGTACCAGGATATATTTGAATGGGATTACGAGGAAATGTCCGGCTTAGATGAAAAGTTGGTCACTCATCATCTGCATATAATACCCGGATCCAAGCTAGTCAAACAATCCCAAGACAATTCGAGCACGATTTTGAGGAACAAATCAAAAGTGAGATTCGAAGTCGCTAGCCGTGGCCATCAAGACCATTCAACATCCTACCTGGTTGGATAATGTGGTTCCTGTAAAGAAGAAGAACGGTCAAATCAGGTGATGTGTCGACTTCAGAAATCTGAACAAGTGCTGCCCCAAGGACGACTTCCTTATTCCCAACATCAACATGCTAGTGGATGCTACTAGTGGACACAACATGTTCTCTTTCATGGATGGATACAACGGTTACAACCAGATAAAAATGTACGAGCGTGATGCAAGTAAGACAACATTTGGAACTCCTCTCAGAAACTTTTATTATAATCAGTAATGCCTTTCGGTTTGAAAAATTCCCAGCTACCTACCAACGTGCCATGACTGCAATATTTCATGACATGATGTATAAAAAAAGTGACTACGTAGATGACATAGTAGTCAAGTCAAAAACCCGAAAGACTCACACATACATTTTGCAACAAGTATTTGAAAGATGCCATGAATATAAACTGAAAATGAATCCTTTGAAATGTGTTTTTGGAGTTTCTTCGGGCAAATTCCTGGAATTCCAGGTAACGCCTGAAGGAATGAAGGTTGATCTAGCCAAGACCCGAGTCCTATCCTCACTATGCCACCGCCACAAACAAGAAGGAACTCGAGCTTTATGGGTAAGATAAACTACATTCGGCGTTTTATACCCTGGTCGGCTCATCTTATTGCTTCATTCACCCCCTTGTTGAAAAAAGGAGCAAGCTTCACTTGGACCATAATGCAACAAGAAGCCTTTAGGAAGATTCAAAAAATATTGTTATCACCTGCTGTTATGAAGTCTCCAATACAAGGAAGATCGTCGTTTCTCTATATTGCTTCAGCGTCTTTGCTTTCGGATCCCTCCTTGCTTAAGAAGATGATGAAAGAATTGAATGCCCCATATATTACTTGACCGTACTACGAGAAATCTTTGAACTCATATATCCTAAGGCATAAAGAGCATGTCTAGCTTTAGTCCACGCCATTCAGAAATTCAGGAACTACCTGCTGTCAAATAAAGTGGTGCTGGTAGCCAAATCTAATCCTATCAAATTCCTGCTCTCAATACCGACCCTGATAGGTAGGTGATGAGTGCCAAATATTGCATATTTCTACATCTATTTATTGGCATTTAACTCATCTTTTGTGCTCAGAAATCGAGATATTATCCCATATTCGTATTTTCCTTGTTTTCAAGAATAAATATTTGTATTAATTAATTTTGTGTTTTTAGGTAATAAATAAAGTTCGGAGAATCTGAGGAGCCAAAAGAGCAGAAAATTGGAGAAGAGCGTCTATGGAACAGAAAGCCAAAGCCCCCGCGCGCAACAGTTGTAACCCAACAAGGAGCAACTCATCTACAAGACATGAGATTGAGCGGTCAAGACCCGACCGGATCCGAGCCCATCCCTTCCGAGTCGTGAGATCTCGCCCATCCGCATCCAATGCTCGCTCCATCATGCACATCAATTCTCACGCTCTCGCTCAACACCAAAACGCACATCACCCCGAGCCGTTGAGATCTCCACGCCCTATGCATCCGACGGTCGCTCCAACCTTCCCATAAACATTCGGTGTGCCTGCTTCACAAAAAATCCACCTACACCTTCAACCATCGAGCCAAACAACCCATTTCCCCATTTCTTTCCTCTTTCTTCTCCGACACAAATCGGAAAACCCATCTCCTTCACCTTCTTCTCCATACCATTGCGAGAACCATCACCGCCATTTCCATCTCCTGACAGCATCAACAGCTCCATCAACCACCTTCTCCGCCACCCTAGGTTCACCCATCTCCATCTTTAGCTTCTCCCATAACCTAGAAGCTAAGGTTGAGATGGTTGAAATTAGGGTTTTCTCGAACAACCCCTGCATGGTCAATTCAGAGATGAAGTAAGGCAGGAAGGAGGTTTTGGGTTTGCGTCTTTGGTGAGTTTGAGTGTTTGTGAGAGGTATAAATTGATGTTCTGGATGTGAGAGAAAAACAGTCAATGTTTTAGGGTTTAGTTTTGGGAATTTAATTTCGCTTTTGTTTTATTTTCTTTACATAATGTTCTAATCACCTCTCGCTAGGGTGTAGAACAAACCCTTAAGCCTATGTTAAGTTAATTCATGATTCATCTTATGTTCTTAATGTGTTTATTGTATTAGGTTATTTGCTAATTGTTGAGCAAATTAGCTTGTGATAGAGTGTACTTTGTAAGAAGACACTCTATACTAGGTTAATTAGTGAATGCAATTAACATAATCTCCACTGAAACCTTCAAGGGAAGGATAAGAGCATAAGTAGAATTTGTTTACCTTAGTATAGGATTAAGTGGTGAGTTTAATCACCCTAGTGTCACAAAATCATCGCCCAACACTTTGTGCTTATCATTACCTTAGTTTAGAGTCACAATCACCATTCCAACCTAGTCGTTTCGACAACAAAACCATTACTCTGTCCTCTAGAAATCAGTTTAAGTAAAGCCTTGAGATCAACTCACATACACCCACTTCTCCGTGGGATCGACTGTGCTTGCCCTTGCCTCCAATAGGGCCTCGTGCACTTGCAGTAGACATAGTCGTAGGCATCTTTGTAAGCCTACCAAGTTTTTACGCCGTTGCGGGATTTGGTAGTGCACCGTGTAGTTCCATAGTCTTTTCTTTACTGATTTTCATGTTAAACTTTGTGTATATGTGTTAGAAACTTCCTTTGTTTATCCACCGTTGTTAGTATAACTTAGGCATGCAACCTTTGCATATTCATCTTGCATCCGCCATTTCTGAATTTAACTTTTTGTCTTTGTAGTGTAACTTAATCATTGAACTATCTGTTCTATACCCTGCATCATTAGTATAACTTAGTCAGTGCATAATTCCACCAAAGCTTTCCATCTGAGCATGCTGTAACTTTAGCTGTTGTAAATTATCTTAGTACAACTTAGATTTACATTAGGAGACCTGTAGTTTATTAGTCTGTTGCTTTTGCATTTCTAGCTGTAACTCCCTTCAGTTTGGTAGATACTTCATAGTATAATAACATTCTCAGTAGCTTAGTGAACTCAGATTGCTTGCTTGAAGATAGCCGCAATTGTATGCATTGATATCCTGCAGCTCGATTCATTGTTTTGTTTTTATTCTACCCTTGCTCTTCCGGTGCAAAATCAGTGCTAAAACCCTCCTTTGAGCCTACAGTACTTGTGGTGCTGCTAGAGCATAAGCCAAGGAGGAGAAGAAAAGAGCAGAATACGTGGAGTGCCTAAACCCAGTTTAATACTTTTGGTGGTATTGCTTTCAACTCTACTCATGTGATGTATGTGATACACCCCGAATGCATGATAAATTAGAAACTTGAAAACCCCGAGCCTCCTGCAATTGTTAGTATTCCATGATCTTTTGAATTATCCACATGCTATCCGAGAAGCCATAACAAGCATATTGCCCGTCACATGTGATTTTTGAAGTTAGCCCATGAATAAGCCGTGAATGAACCTTGATATCCGCCGAACCTTGTATCACCCGAGATCATTGTTACAGTGAGCTCTATACTCTTAACTTCCATTGCCACATGCCCAACTCCGGCCCCGAAGCATGAGTTGAGCCGCAACTTGATAGCCAAGTCACTGAAAGCTCAAGTGAAGTCAACCGTGACAATTGACATCAACTCCGGACCATTGACATCAAGCGAGTGAGTTGATGCCACACATCCTCTACCCTTATGCATACTTGATCTCGTTTGTAGACCTTGTATGAGCTATCATCTCGCCAATATTGGCCGCCCGATTACCACTTGTGCAAACCTCGTAATTTTTGTGCCTAAACTCCGAATCTTGAGGTCAACTGACCTTGTTGACATTCGGTGGTATGTTGTAAAGGCCAAGATTTGTTTATTTCTTTGATTCACTGTCATTTGTGCAACAAATTCTCGCAATTTGTGTGTGACTTTTGTGGTGCTTGAATGAGTTGTTCGGTGTCTAAGTTTGTATTAGCATCTCACTTGTATGCCACGCACAAACCCAAAGACATGCTTCACCTTGAGTGAGCACATCCATTGACCACCGCGCACCATACAGTTTTATCTCTTTGTTCACCCGCTAACTGAAATGTGTGCATCGCCTGCTCGTGTGTCTCTGATTTGTGGGTATTTACTTGTGCGTTGAGCGCACATTACCACTGCACTGCCTTGCCAGCCTGGGTACAACTCACCCCGCACAAGTCATGGGGGCTTTGTGGCCAATTTTGAGAGGTGTGCATCGCTGTCTTTGTGCCTATAAATCGCTTTGTGCATCTTACTTTCCTTGGGCTTTGCCAATTCGTGCAATCCAACCTTAGCCGAAATTTCTTGGGCTAACCGAACCCAAAACTGCTCTGCACAAACTAGGACTCACCCTAAACTGGTGTGCAACAACCTTCACCCACATAACTTAGCCTTCATA
>JAJJWW010006053.1:0-93022 GCA_023531295.1 Papaver armeniacum | reverse complement strand
GGTTTTCCTCGTTAACAAAATTCTCGTGTCTGTGTTATTTCTGTTCCACGTTATATTTTGTTATATAATTGAAATATCACAGGTTGTGCGTTAATATAAATCAATTACATAATCCAACCTTTGGTTGTTGATTTAAATTGGTTGACACTTGAACATTGGTCTTTGGTACCGTTCAAGTTACTCCTCTTACACGGGCTCGCAGATTTCTATTTGCTGATTGCAGATTGAATTAAGAGTTAGAGATATAAACTCTTTGATATACTTTTCTCTAGATTGAGTCTGACTGTCTAGTTGATTCTCTAGAAAGTATATTTGAGTAAGTTCTCTCAGATTGACAAACGAATTGTTGGGTGTGGTTGTTAGACCCCCGTATTTTCAATTGGTATCAGAGAAGGCAAACACGTTAAATACCTCATAAGTCTGTGTTTGTAGCGATCTGATATGGACATGAGTGATATCTCTATAAACATACCACCAATCTTCGATGACTCAAATTACTTGTGGTGGAAAATTGCTATGCGTGCCTTTCTTCAAGTGCATGATTTTCAATCATGGGTTTATGTAGTTAATGGCTATGATGCTCCCGTTGTGGCAGTAGGAAATGCGACCGTTCCAAAGGATATTGGTGCATATGACGTGATAGACGCATTTATGTGTCTATTTTGATCTCGATTTTCTATATTGTTAGTGCCCGTTTTTGTTCTTATTATGGTGTTTTATGTCTTTGTAGGAATTTTTGGAGAAATAATTTCTTGCGAAGAAATTGGCTCGAAAAGTGGTCCTGGGAGACGCACTACAGGCACCCCGGAAGTATGTTGGAGACTCCCCAGAAATGTCATAATTACACCTCAGAAGAATTGCTAAAGGGAACCCGACAATGGATAAGGGGTACCCAAATTACTAAGGGGCATCCATTTCCAAGGCAAGTACTATCAAGTGGACCCGCACAGGTTAGGGGGCAACCCTTTCTTCATTGTTTAAATTCAGTTTTGGCGGGAATCAAAACTATATTCGTCTGGACAAATTTTAGACGAGTTTTAAGGAGGTTCAACTGCCAAATTCAATTGGGCTGGACTTGAATGGACCAAATAGGGTTCATATGTGTATAGTTCGACAAAAGAAAGGAAGTTTACATGGACTGCTTAAAACAGAAAGAGAGTTTATTTACGGGAATTTGCAGAAACCAAGGAAAGATATTTGTCAGGTCTGTTGATGATTTGGACGTCTAGGATCGTATCCTATATCTACCAAAGAGAGTTTTAATCAAAACAGGGAAGAATTCGAAAATAGAGAACTCGGGATTTGTTTGGGTCCTATTAGTGGAATTTACAGATACAAAACAGGGAGAATATCTTTTACTAGATTTTATTCTATCTTAGAGAGGTTGCGTTTAAACAGAACGCGTACAAAAGATTTGAAAAAGAGAAATATCCGTGACTTGCCGGAGGGAAAAAGAAAAATTTATTCCAAGAAATTTCTTGCACCAAAAGGTCCGTGATTGATGCGTGTCGTAACCACAACAAATTAATTAATACTTTACTACCTAATTAACAAGTAATATAGGGTAGTCAAGGTCGATCCCACGAGGAGCACGAGATTCTAGTTGTCAAAATTGTCACGAAAGGGGGGTGTAAAAAGCAAAAGAAAATAAACAAAGCAATTAAAATCGAAAGTTGAAAGCAATAAGAGAGACAAGATCAAGGAATCCTTCTTCGTTACGAAACAATGAATCAAGTTATGTTCTTTTCTACTTGTTATTAGTCACAAATTATCACCAACCGTAGGTAAAGCGACTAGCTCAGTGCTAAACCCCTAAATCCCTTATATCACCGGGACACGGAAGTTCTCGACTCACGGATTCTAATCACCAAGCCACCTAGAATTAGCTCAACCTAGATGTAACTTGGCTCATGCATTAAGTTTTGTGAATTTCTTAGGTTGATATTAGTAGTTAGACTCTTAGCTCAAGGTCTACTTGCTAACGTTGTTTCTACACACAATTGCTCCACGGAATCCCTCCGCAAGGTCTCGTGTTTGCTACTTATGTAAAGAGTCAAGAAACGATTACTTATCTCCTAACTTTCACTAGCTTTAGATCAAATTAACAAATCAATTTAGCGTGCACTCCAAACAATCTATCAATCAATCATGAATGTCTTTAAGATCATTCCTATTAGTAAAAACAAACGATAATTATGTGAAAAACTTCAAGATAGAATTTGAAAACAAAAACTTAAATCATATGTTAAGAACTAGGAATTCATCCTCAATCAATAAGAAAATTAGCTACTCATGCTTTTGAAATTCACACAAATAATAATTATTAAAAGGAGAATTTTCAAGAGTTCACACAAATAACTAAAAAGAAAAAATCTTAGAAAAGCAAGCAAAAACACAAGTGATGTGTGTGTAGAGAGGTGTGTAGAAGTTGTAGAAAACTTCTCTATTTATAAGCTTCAATATTCTCCAAATCTTCTAAGGAATAGAATCCTTTTTCTTTTGCAATTCAATTTCCAAATCCAAGCTTTTCTCAACTCTTCCATCTTCTCTTTCCAAATTTGAGTCCAATTCTCCATCCAATTCCTAGCCCAAGTCTTCACACCCATGAGAGAAGTCCATAGAAAATTCTGGAAATTTTTGCTCGCTCACGGAAAAGCCGGGATTCCTACTAGAATAGTCGCCGCCGGCCACCTGAGAATTCTGCCGGTCACTGGAGGAATATTCTGTTACGATGCCGTCAGAGATAACGGTCAGGATAACGGTCTCCGTTAGTCAATCGGGTCAGAGGCAGGGGAGTTAGCCGAGTCAGTTAGACATCTCGATCGACCAATCGTCTTAATCAATCGAAGTCATACGGACGGATCGGTCATCGGACTCGCTGAGTCGACTCGCCAGAACAGAGAACTGGACAGAGTTTCCTCTGTTTTTGGGCATTTCTCAGGCCACTTTAGGCCGATCTTTAGTCTTCTCTTGTTAAGAAACCTAGCATACATCTACTGTGTTCAATAGCTTCACTTCTTTGTTACTTCTTAGCTCAATCGACTCAGCTTCAATTGAATCAGCAATCACCCACAATTCAAACCACATTCCATCCTACGAGACCACCGACAAAGATTTCCAAAGTGAACACCCAACTTCACTAGCACCATTCCCCTGCCTCGTAATCTATTCAAGCAATTCACCATTCATCTACAATCATTAGCTTCTTTCTGTATCAATTTCTCATTCTCAATTCTTCTCGGCAACATCACTCTTCACAATTCAATCCATCGTTCCCTGTAAACCAGCAGACTCCATCAAACCCCCATTCTTCCTCAGCAGCACCACTGGTCATCTGACCTTAACCCAAACTCAAATCCGAGGTAAAACCCATCAACATCATCAATCTCTCTTTATCAGCTCAGATTTACAACGCCACCAGACCCATTGCTCTTCATTTCAGCCACGAATCCAACCAGTACTCAACAGAAATCACTAGCGTCTTCAATTCTCGATCTCCTCCTCTTTGAGCTCCTCTTCTCGGTCTGTTTCAATTTCTCTCAATTTCAGCTTCATTAGCAGCTCTCAGTCTCAATCGATTCTACGGTCTTCAAATCCCACCATCATCAACATCTCAGCTCAACCATTACATATCAACAGCGCCACCATCTCTCGCTGAGCACCACCTCTCGCTGATTGAATAAACCCTAACTCTCATTTTCACAGCAGCCTTTTCAAAACCGAATTCAACCAAAACCCATCTTCCATTCACTGCTTCACTCTTCAACCTCAGATTCAAACACCCATTTCTCACTCAACAACATCGATTTCTGATGGTAATTCTCGATCTAAATCTTCACAACAAACCCTAACTTGAATTCATTATCAATTTCTTGATCTCTGGCTCTAGAGTTCAACAAAGAACACAATCTCTCTTCTTGATTCAATTTCAAAGACGAATTAATCCTCTCAACTCTCTCAGATCGGCAGCCTCAGGTGAAGGAAAAAGAAAAAGAAGAATAAAACTCTTCTTCAATTCGACCTAATTTAGGTCTTTAACTTTGGGACGGGCTATTTACACCCACTGCTAAAATACACCTTAGTGCTCTATAATAGTTGGTTACTCTGATAAGGGCTAGCCTATTGGCCTCCCCTTAACCACAGCTAGACTCTTTAATAATTCTCCAAAACAGATGTCCCTTAACATTGACTGGGCTCCGATAGTAGTTGCCCGGAAAATGACCATTACGCCCTTTTTGCTCAAATTGGTTGATTTCTTCTTATTTTCCTCCGTGCGACTCCATAGTAGCTATAAAACTCAAAACAAGCGTAAAATACATAATTCACACGAAAAAAAGCAAAGAAAGCATAAACTCTAGATAGTAAATACGGTGTATTCTACACCTATCAAATTCCCCCACACTTAGACTTTGCTAGTCCTCGAGCAAATCAAACTAAAAACTCACAACTTCAAAGCGTTCAAGCGTCACAAGCATCCAAAGAGCTATGAGGACATAGAGTTTCTGCATGCTAGTAATAAGAAGTTAGAAATACTAAAGAACATATTCTCATTCTTAAATGTTGAGTGAGAAATAACCACACCATAATGAGAGAACGCGTGTTTGAGAAACGATCAAGAGAAATTAAATACAAAATAAACCATGGCCGTGAAAGAAGTATTTTTCCGCTTGATTCTTCACAACTTGTATCGTCTTGAAATCATAAACTTCAAAAATTCTCACCTTTTAATTTTCTTCGCTTTTATGAATAAGACTTCATACTTGGATATAAAATTACCTCATTATATTGTAAGTCTTTAACATATATGTAAAAATCCGCTCTTTGTATGTTGCTTTACTTGAATTTGAAATTTGCTCTTTGTATGTTGCTTTACTTGAATTTGAAATTTGCTCTTTTTCTCGTTCCGTTGCTTGTAAACCTTAAACTTTTCCAACTTTCCTTGTAGATTTTGATGTCGCTCCTTGTTGATGATGAGAGTGTTTCTATGGATCCGTTGTTGTCGCGAGAGAGAATGGTGCTAACTGCAAATCGAACTACAAGAAGGAAGCTTTCATCCATGGACGTCACCCTCATGATTGACAAAATTAGCACTCAAGAGATCAAAGAGTAGTGCTTCTATTGGTGGGAGGTTGGGTAGCTCACCATTCTACCCGGAATTAACTTACGGTGACACACACTCAAAAGAAAGCTCTTTAGTAGATAGAAAATTTCTGGTCGGTGCCTCTCATGATATGAATACGGGTAATCTCCATTAATGATTGATCAGCAACTCTAATAACGCACTTCTCCCTGCACCAAATTCGCATCACCGGCATGATTAAATCCATTATTTAACACTCAAACAAGCAAGAAATCCGAATGTAGTTCTCTAACATTTCCAAGTTCAATTATGTCGGTCAAAATCTCTATGTAAACATACCTAGAAGTATGCTAGTGACTCTAAAATCTTTAAAAGTTGGAGTTTTTAAGTAAAACTTTTTTTTTTTTCAAATTTTTTAATTTTTTTGTAATTTTTGTTTTAAAAACATGCTTAACCACTCCCCCACACTTAAACCTTACATTGTCCTCAATGTAATTGAATCCTCCTAGTAAAATCAAGGTGGGAAATTTTAACATGATAAGAAACAAGAAAAAGAAATAACAAAAATCAAAAGGATAAGAAATACAAAACCGATGGGTTGCCTCCCATTAAGCGCTTGTTTTAAAGTCGACGGCCCGACTTAGCTCTTGCGGCACATTACTCCTCCAGAGGGAGTGCATCTCCAAATGAAAGTTCATCCAAATTCACATAAGCGATGTTCTCATAGTATGGCTTCAACCTATGGCCGTTGACTTTGGAAACCGAATTGTCTCGAAGACTAGTAATTTCAACTGCACCATGAGGAAAAACATTAGTAACAACATATGGTCCAATCCAACGGGACCTTAACTTTCCAGGAAATAATTTAAGGCGAGAATGATATAAAAGGACTTTTTGTCCAACGATGAAACTTTTACGAGAAATCATCTTGTCATGAAAAAGCTTGGTCTTTTCTTTGTAAATACGGGCACTCTCGTAAGCATCATTGCGTATCTCCTCTAACTCATGTAGTTGCAACTTCCTTTGTTTCCCCGCTTCATCATACTCCATGTTGAATTTCTTTATCGCCCAATAAGCCTTATGTTCAAGTTCAACCGGAAGATGACAAGCCTTGCCATAAACCATCCTATATGGAGACATACCAATCGGTGTCTTATACGCCGTCCTATACGCCCAAAGTGCATCGTTGAGCTTAAAGCTCCAATCTTTCCTCGTGGTATTCACCGTTTTCTCAAGAATGGACTTTATCTCACGATTTGAAATTTCCGCTTGTCCACTAGTTTGTGGATGATAAGGCGTACCAATTTTGTGTGTTATGTTGTACTTCTTGAGGAGAGCATGGAAAGCCTTCTTGAAATGTGAGCCTCCATCGCTTATCACCACTCTTGGTGTTCCATGCCTATTGAATATGTATTCCCTTACAAAATCACAAACAACTTGAGAGTCATTAGTCTTGGTGGCTCTAGCTTCCACCCATTTCGAAACATAATCAACGGCAAGAAGTATATAAAAATTCCCATTCGAATTGACAAAAGGGCCCATAAAATCAATACCCAACACATCAAAAATCTCAACGGTGAGAATTGGTGTGAGTGGCATTTGATTTCGAGAACCTAGATTGCCCGTTCGTTGACATCTATCACACGATTTACAAAAAACATATGAATCTTCAAACAAGGTGGGCCAATAAAATCCACTTTCGAGAACTTTGAGAGCGGTGCGTTTCGAACCAAAGTGGCCACCACATGCAAAAGTGTGGCAAAAGGAGAGAATGGATTGAAATTCGGAATTAGGCACGCACCTTCGCATTATTTGATCAACGCCATATTTCCATAAGTATGGTTCATCCCACACATATTGCTTAGCGACCTTCTTAAGTTTCATCTTTTGGAAATTAGACATTGTACTAGGTATTTTCCTTGTCACCAAGTAATTCACTATATCCGCATACCAAGGTGTTGATTCGTCCATGGAGAAAAGTTGTTCGTCCGGAAAGCGGTCATGTAATGGAAGTTCCTCTTGAGACATAACAAGTCTACTAAGATGATCCGCAACGGTATTCTCCACACCCCTCTTATCACGAATTTCTATGTCGAACTCTTGTAACAATAAGATCCACCGAATTAATCTTGGCTTAGCTTCTTTCTTCTTTATTAAGTGTCTTAGTGCGGCATGATCAGAATACACAATAACCTTTGTACCCACCAAGTATGATCGAAATTTTTCCAAAGCAAAAACTATAGCCAATAACTCCTTTTCCGTGGTAGAATAATTGATTTGTGCATCATTAAGGGTCCTAGATGCATAATAGATAACATGGGACAACTTGTCCACCCTTTGACCCAAAACGGCTCCAACCGCATAATCACTAGCATCACACATTAATTCAAATGGAAGATTCCAATCCGGTGATTTGATAATTGGCGCACTTGTCAACATCTCCTTTAATTTGTCAAAAGCATCCTCGCATTCCTTGTTGAAGTCGAAAGGTACCTCCTTTTGTAATAACTTGCACATCGGCATGGAGATTTTGGAGAAATCCTTGATAAACCGCCTATAGAAACCTGCATGGCCAAGAAAAGAACGGATTTCCCTCATCGAAGTGGGATATTGTAAGTTTCTTATTAAATCTATCTTTGACTTGTCCACTTCGAGCCCTCGAGAGGACACAATGTGACCAAGTACTATGCCGTGGTTTACCATAAAGTGACATTTCTCCCAATTAAGGACAAGGTTTGTGTCTATGCATCGTTTAAGAATTAGTTCAAGGTTATTTAAACAACCATCAAAAGAATTGCCATAAACACTAAAGTCATCCATAAATACCTCGATGATGCGCTCCACATAATCCGAGAATATACTCACCATGCATCTTTGAAAAGTAGCCGGCGCATTGCAAAGGCCGAACGGCATCCGTCTATATGCAAACGTTCCAAACGGACAAGTGAAAGTGGTCTTCTCTTGGTCCTCCTAAGTGCAATAACAATTTGATTGTATCCCGAATAACCATCCAAAAAGCAATAATAAGAATGCCCCGCTAACCGCTCCAACATTTGATCAATGAAAGGTAAAGGAAAGTGATCCTTGCGGGTTGCAAAATTAATCTTTCTATAGTCAATACACACTCTCCAACCGGTTTGAACTCTTGTAGGAACAAGTTCATCGTCTTGATTTCGAACAACCGTGACTCCGGATTTCTTTGGCACCACTTGTACCGGACTTACCCACTTGCTATCGGAAATTGGGTAGATTACCCCCACACTTAGCAATTTGAGTATCTCTTTTTCACAACCTCCATCATGGGAGGATTGAGCCGACGTTGAGCATCACGTACCGGCTTCACGTTCTCTTCCATTAGAAACCTATGCATGCACATGGATGGACTAATGCCTTTGATGTCCGCAATTGTCCACCCAATAGCCGTTTTGTGCTCTTTCAAGACTCTAAGCAAACGGTCTTCTTGTACCGGTGTGAGGTTCTTAGAAATAATCACCGGAAGCTCATCTCCATCTCCCAAGAAAGCATACTTCAAATGGTCCTAAGCGGCTTCAATTCTAGTTTGGGCGCCTTCACAATAGATGGTACAAGTATTTCATCATTCACGGGTAAAGAAATATATAAAACATCACCCTTTTTAGCCTCTTGCAATGTCGCCAAAGCACCACACATCTCCACCAATTCCTTGGAGATTTCAACATCCAAGTTAGACAAGCCATGGACGTCCAATTCAATGCTCTTTTGCAACACCACATCAAGTTCATCCTCTTGGTTCAATTCCACCATTTGTTGCGCTAATGAATCAACCACATCAATGGAGTAAACGGAATGCACATCACTTGGGTAGCGCATGGCTTCAAATATGTTAAAGTGTATTATCTCCTTGTCGAATTCCATAGTGAGTGTACCCTTATCAACATCAATCTTCGTCTTTGCGGTCTTCATGAATGGCCTCCCAAGAAGTAAAGAAGTAGATGCTCGGTTCTCATTGTTGTCCATATCCACCACGAAGAAGTCCACCGGAAAAATAAGCTCATTTACTTGCACTAGCACGTCTTCTACAAGCCCCTTAGGATATATGTTAGACTTGTTTGCCAATTGGATAATAACTCTTGTCTCTTTCAAAGGTCCAAGATTCAAGGAGTCATATATTTCGGCCGACATCACACTAATGGAAGCACCCAAATCAAGTAAAGCATGTTCAAACCTTTGTTTACCAATAGTAATTGGCACCGTGAAACCACCGGGATCCGTGCACTTTGTGGGCATCTTCTTCAATAGCATAGCCGACGCACTCTCGCCAACTTTAGTAATTTCATTATCAAGCAACCTATCCTTCTTGATGCATAATTCCTTCATGAACTTGGCATACCTTGGAATTGTCTTGATAGCCTCAATGAATGGTATATTGATTTCAATCTTCTTGAAGATATCCATAAGTGCCTTGTCTTGAGCTTCTTTCTTGGATTTAGCAAAACGACTAGGAAAAGGAGGTGGAGTAGTGAAAGTAGAAACCGGTTCCTTGGATTGATCGTTTGGTGTGGAATTCTCCTTTGGTGCGGTTTCCTCCTTGTCATTGACTACCTCTTCACTAACTTCCTCATGATGACTTGGACCCTCCACTTGCCTTCCACTTCTTAAAGTGACCGCATTAACATTCTCTCTTGGATTCACAAATGGTTGTGAAGGAAGTTTTGTGGATGCTTGAGATTTCAATAAATTCACATCGGTCGCCAATTGTCCCATTTGAGTTTGTAAATCCTTGATAACCGAATCGGTCTTTTGTTGATTTTGTTGAAACAATGACGTAATACCTTGCATCATGACATTAAGCTTATCATCAATTGAAGAATCACGTTCTTTGACTTTTTGTGGTTGGAATTGTTGAGAACCACCTTGTTGTTGAGGTTGGAAACGTGATTGTTGAAAACCTCCATGTTGCGCATATGGATTAGGAGCCGCCTTGCGTGTTTGCATAACTAAAGTTGGGATGATCCTTCCAACCGGGATTATAGGTATTGGAGTATGGATCGTACCTTGGCCTTTGATTTGGATATAAAGCATTCACTTGTTCGGTCTCACCATCCGGAATAATTACCGCGGCAATCCTTTGCATCATTATCTCCATGTTACTCATCCTTTGATCAAGATGTGATGACGAATCACTAACTTCATGCACTCGCCTAACCATTGGTTCATCCCTTGTGTAGAATTGTTGCGAGTTCGCCGCCATACTTTCAATTAACTCTCTAGCTTCGGTCAAAGTCTTGTTCATTAGTGCACCACCACCCGCGCGTCAAGAAGAGACCTATCACTTGAGTGGAGAGCTTCATAGAAGTATTGGAGTATCATAACGTCACTAAATTGATGGTGTGGACAACTTGCCACCAACCTCTTGTATCACTCCCAACATTCATACAATGATTCTCCCACTTGTTGTTTCAATCCACAAATCTCCTTGCGAATTTGAGTAGCTTTGGATGCGGGAAAATATCTCTCAAGGAAAAGTTTCTTCATACCATTCCATGTTGTGATACTTCCGGAAGGCAAATAATATAACCATTCCTTAGCATTGCCCGCCAAAGAAAACGGGAAAGCTTTCAACAATGCTCCATCCGCATTAGTCTCCTGTGGAAGCATGGCCATAACTATGGCATAAAAGTCCATAAGATGTTTGTTTGGGTCCTCATTCACCATGCCATGGAACTTTGGTAACTCTCTAATCAACCCCGGCTTGATCTCGAAGGTTGACTTAGTTTGGATACACCATTGTTGTGTATCAAGCTTGTGAGAAGCTAGGTCCTTTGTGTACGATCAGCCATTGTTTCTTCCTCTTTGTCCGAATCACTTGATGAAGAAGGAGAAAGTGGAGTGTTAATCGCACGAATGAAATCCTTTAGTTGAGTGCCGGATCGAAGACGTATTGGACTCGGTCTACCCCCTTTTAGCATTCACCAAAGGTATAACACCCGAAACAAGATTCTCAAAACTAAGTTAGATACGGTAAAGAATCTAACAAAGCAAGAATAAAGCAAAAGAAAAATAAAAACAACTAAAAATCGCCCGTTGCTCCCTAAGCAGCGGCGCCAAAATTTGATGCGTGTCGTAACCACAACAAATTAATTAATACTTTACTACCTAATTAACAAGTAATATAGGGTAGTCAAGGTCGATCCCACGAGGAGCACGAGATTCTAGTTGTCAAAATTGTCACGAAAGGGGGGTGTAAAAAGCAAAACAAAATAAACAAAGCAATTAAAATCGAAAGTTGAAAGCAATAAGAGAGACAAGATCAAGGAATCATTCTTCGTTACGAAACAATGAATCAAGTTATGTTCTTTTCTACTTGTTATTAGTCACAAATTATCACCAACCGTAGGTAAAGCAGCTAGCTCAGTGCTAAACCCCTAAATCCCTTATATCACCGGACACGGAAGTTCTCGACTACCGGATTCTAATCACCAAGCCACCTAGAATTAGCTCAACCTAGATGTAACTTGGCTCATGCATTAAGTTTTGTGAATTTCTTAGGTTGATATTAGTAGTTAGACTCTTAGCTCAAGGTCTACTTGCTAACGTTGTTTCTACACACAATTGCTCCACGGAATCCCTCCGCAAGGTCTCGTGTTTGCTACTTATGTAAAGAGTCAAGAAACGATTACTTATCTCCTAACTTTCACTAGCTTTAGATCAAATTAACAAATCAATTTAGCGTGCACTCCAAACAATCTATCAATCAATCATGAATGTCTTTAAGATCATTCCTATTAGTAAAAACAAACGATAATTATGTGAAAAACTTCAAGATAGAATTTGAAAACAAAAACTTAAATCATATGTTAAGAACTAGGAATTCATCCTCAATCAATAAGAAAATTAGCTACTCATGCTTTTGAAATTCACACAAATAATAATTATTAAAAGGAGAATTTTCAAGAGTTCACACAAATAACTAAAAAGAAAAATCTTAGAAAAGCAAGCAAAAACACAAGTGATGTGTGTGTAGAGAGGTGTGTAGAAGTTGTAGAAAACTTCTCTATTTATAAGCTTCAATATTCTCCAAATCTTCTAAGGAATAGAATCCTTTTTCTTTTGCAATTCAATTTCTAAATCCAAGCTTTTCTCAACTCTTCCATCTTCTCTTTCCAAATTTGAGTCCAATTCTCCATCCAATTCCTAGCCCAAGTCTTCACACCCATGAGAGAAGTCCATAGAAAATTCTGGAAATGTTTGCTCGTCGGAAAACTGGTATTGTGGCCGGAATCCGGCCGGAATAGTCGCCGCCGGCCACCTGAGAATTCTGCCGGTCACTGGAGGAATATTCTGTTACGATGCCGTCGAGATAACGGTCGATAACGGTCTCCGTTAGTCAATCGGGTCGAGGCGGGAGTTAGCCGAGTCGCTTAGACATCTCGACGATCCAATCGTCTTAATCAACTGAGTCATACGGACGGATCGGTCATCGGACTCGCTGAGTCGACTCGCCAGAACAGAACTGGACAGAGTTTCCTCTGTTTTTGGGCATTTCTCAGGCCACTTTAGGCCGATCTTTAGTCTTCTCCTGTTAAGAAACCTAGCATACATCTACCGTGTTCAATAGCTTCACTTCTTTGTTACTTCTTAGCTCAATCGACTCAGCTTCAATTGAATCAAAGAATCACCCACAATTCAAACCACATTCCATCCTACAGACCACCGACAAAGATTTCCAAGAACACCCAACTTCACTAGCACCATTCCCTGTCTCAGAATCTATTCAAGCAATTCACCATTCATCTACAATCATTAGCTTCTTTCTGTATCAATTTCTCATTCTCAATTCTTCTCGGCAACATCACTCTTCACAATTCAATCCATCGTTCCCTGTAAACCAGCAGACTCCATCAAACCCCCATTCTTCCTCGGCGAAGACCACACGGTCATCCGACCTTAACCCAAACTCAAATCCGAGGTAAAACCCATCAACAAAGATCAATCTCTCTTTATCACCTCGTATTTACAATGCCACTGCACCCATTGCTCTTCATTTCACCCACGAATCCAACCAAGACTCAACAAATCACCAAATACGTCTTCAATTCTCGATCTCCTCCTCTTTGAGCTCCTCTTCTCGGTCTGTTTCAATTTCTCTCAATTTCAGCTTCATTAGCAGCTCTCAGTCTCAATCGATTCTACGGTCTTCAAATCCCACCATCATCAACATCTCAGCTCAACCATTACATATCAACAGCGCCACCATCTCTCGCTGAGCACCACCTCTCGCTGATTGAATAAACCCTAACTCTCATTTTCACAGCAGCCTTTTCAAAACCGAATTCAACCAAAACCCATCTTCCATTCACTGCTTCACTCTTCAACCTCAGATTCAAACACCCATTTCTCACTCAACAACATCGATTTCTGATGGTAATTCTCGATCTAAATCTTCACAACAAACCCTAACTTGAATTCATTATCAATTTCTTGATCTCTGGCTCTAGAGTTCAACAGCAACACAATCTCTGTTCTTGATTCAATTTCAGCACGAATTAATCCTCTCAACTCTCTGTAGATCGGCAGCCTCAGGTGAAGGAAAAAGAAAAAGAAGAATAAAACTCTTCTTCAATTCGACCTAATTTAGGTCTTTAACTTTGGGACGGGCTATTTACACCCACTGCTAAAATACACCTTAGTGCTCTATAATAGTTGGTTACTCTGATAAGGGCTAGCCTATTGGCCTCCCCTTAACCACAAAGCCTAGGGTCAGTCTTTAATAATTCTCCAAAACAGAGATGTCCCTTAACATTGACTGGGCTCCAGATAGTAGTTGCCTGGAAAATGACCATTACGCCCTTTTTTGCTCAAATTGGTTGATTTCTTCTTATTTTCCTCCGTGCGACTCCATAGTAGCTATAAAACTCAAAACAAGCGTAAAATACATAATTCACACGAAAAATAGCAAAGAAAGCATAAACTCTAGATAGTAAATACGGTGTATTCTACACCTATCAGTGATGCATAAATACGAGTGTTGGGAGTCGTAGAGAGGGGAGTCGGGAGTTTTGGGGGCGATTGGAGGCTTCAGAATCAAAGCAGAGAAGTTGCGGGAATAATACGCAGCAGCAGGTGAAGAAGACGAAGAACGACACTTGAAGTGTCGTTCTCAAGAACACGAAGAACAGACTCGGCAGAGCGCTTGTTTATCTTGCTACACAAAAGATTTATCGTTCTTGTAATGATGACGTCGTAACATATTTACGGCGTTGCAAATCTCTGTCTTAAACAATTTCTTCAATAAAAACACCTTTTAGAGATATGAAAAATTCTTTTGAGCGTGTTTCTACCATGATGAGCTAAACCCCATCACTGGGACGAAGGAGGAAGCTGGATATCATCTATGTGGTAACTTGAATTAATTCTTTTTACTTTTTGCACTTGTTTATAATTGTTTTATGATTTTTATTGAGTGATTGTTATTTCAATTGATGGGTCATGCTTAGCTTAAATGATCCGATGTCCCATGCTTTAGATTTACAAATCATTGCTTTCAAAAATCTATCTTGGCAAATATTAAGAGTCAATAAATTTTATTATTTGAGCCATAAATATCCTAGGATTAATTTCTAAACCACATGAATATGAGAAACAAGAAATCTCGAGTCACAAGAACTCTTACTCTTGTTACCTTATTTTGCATATTTTTGATAGTTTTGATATTTTCTTTTATTAAGTCTAAAATCAAAATCTTTAAAAAAGTCCGAGCGAACGATACTCTACTTACCACTGTAAAACTATATCAGTTTTTGGCGCCGCCGACGCGGACTTGTATTTAGGTTTAGGTTTAAGTTTTGCATTATTTTTAGGTTTTGTATATATTTTTTTTATTATTATTTTTTTTAGTTTATTTTTTTTTGTTCTATTTTACTTCTTTGGTATTTTTTGTTTTTGTTGTGCAGGATTTGCTTGAAGCGAAACGTGGAAAGTTGAACTTGCCTTACAAAAAGGGAGAAACTGAAGATTTTATTTTTAGACTTTCATCTTATTTTTAGTAGTTTCTTTATTTATTTTTGGACTTGTAATTTTCTTTTATTTGTTTGTGTTTATTTTTAGTACTTTATTTATTATATATAAAAAAAAAACACTGCACACACCAATTGCATCTTCGTCAGACTACCGAGTTTAGGAAAACTGGTGGATTAGTAAGTTTGAACCCGTGCCTTGGGCCTTATGGGAGTTACCAGGTGAAAGTCCACAAACCTCGACCTCGTACCTTTGGGTATATTTCGTTTGTAGGTAACCCAAGCTTACCTAAATTAGTTAGCCCGAAGATTTGCATGTGCACATTTTGTTGAATTCTTGTATGCCAGAACGTAAGAGAGACGCTCTAGGACGGTTTATGCGTGAAAAACCTAGAAGTGATATTTTAGGAAACAAGAATCTTGACTACCTTAATCTAGAAAGTCCTATTTTTGGACGTTCTTCTCACGGTGAGGAAAATATCCTCAATACTTCTATTTTTGCCAAAATGGTTGAGGAAAAGGATGATGAGGTCTCGATAAAAACCCTTAGGGATCGTTTGAACCCGTCTAGGGTAGTGCGTGACCCAGGTGTAGTTCCACCAGTTTCTACGGTCTAATTTGATATTAGACCTGAGACTATTGGCTTGCTTCGTAAGTTTAGGGGGTTAGAGAATGAGAACCCGTATACCCACATAAGAGACTTTGAAATGATTTGTGACACAATGAACTATTCGAATGTCTCCAAAGATGTGCTTAGGTTACGTTTGTTTCACTTCTCTCTCTATGATAAAGCCAAATAGTGGTATCATTTTATTCCTTCTAAAACAATTACCACCTAGGATGGTCTTGTAGAGGCATTTGTTAAGAAATTCTACCCACACCATAAGACTGCTGCTGTTCGACAGTCTATCCAAACCTTTAAGCAGAAATTAGGTGAAAAACTTCATGATTATGTAGAAAGGTTTAGTGAATTGTTATACCAGTGTCCACATCACGGCTTTGAAAAAGCCCACATGGCCCAAATTTTATATGAGGGCCTTGATAGTGAAACCCGTATGCAGGTAAAAACAATTAGTGGTGGAGAATTTACCCATCAAGACCCAGATGAATGTTTCGAGGAATTCATCGAGTTAGCTGAGAAAACTAGGCAATGGGATTCAATGAGAGAACCAGAAA
This sequence comes from Papaver armeniacum, assembly GCA_023531295.1. Taxonomy (NCBI): domain Eukaryota; kingdom Viridiplantae; phylum Streptophyta; class Magnoliopsida; order Ranunculales; family Papaveraceae; genus Papaver; species Papaver armeniacum. The sequence goes on along the minus strand of JAJJWW010006053.1, from coordinate 76,771 downwards.
TACCTAGAAATCATATCCATAGGGTCGATAGAGTTGATTATGGGTCGGATATTCTTAGGCGTCTAGAGGCCTTAGAAATGAATTAAGGGTCACACCATGCTAGATACGAAGAGCAAGCCCATGCTCTTTATAACAACTCTAGGTTTGAAAACCGTCAGAGATTTGATCCATATTCCGATACCTATAACCCTGGTTGGAGAAACCACCCGAATTTCTCTTGGTCTAAGGTCCGAGTCAAGGTCGATTAGTATTTCCCGTGCTCTCCCAAGTTTTGGGTATACTAAGAACCATTTAGGGCCATAGCAATGATCGTAACTCCGTCGGATAAAAAAATAATGAGTTTAGAAGAGTCTCTAACCATCTTATCTCATAACACTGCAGAGTTTAAGCAAACGGTTGAGAAAGGTTTACAGGAAAACTCTCAGGCTATTTCAGAGCTTAAAAATCAGGTTAGTATAATTGAAGAATTTTTGAGCGAAAGAGAAAAGAAAAAGTCCCCTAATCAACCACTACCCAACACTAGAGAAATTCATGAAGTATCCTCTAGAGAGAAAGAGTTCAATCTTGTGAACTCTGTAACAACCCTTAGGAGTGGTAAAACGGTAGATAATAAGGTAGCCATGCCTAATAGTGGACATACTGTAGATCCACATTCTAGTTCCCATTCTAGTTCCCAAGATGAGCCCCAGAAGGAGCCACTAGCTGAAGAGAATGATAAAATTTCTAGTGATGCCCATGTGGTTCCCGATAGATCTCATTTTGTGCCCGCAGCCCCATATCCACGCTTATTAGTTCCAACTAAGAGAGAGTCGACTTTCAACGAAATAATGGAGATTTTTAAGCAGGTAAACATAAATATTCCTTTATTAGAAGCAATTAGGCAAATGCCTGCTTATGCCAAGTTCCTTAAGGATCTTACACGAAAGCGTAAGCTTAATGTCCATAAGAAATCCTTTTTAGCTAGTCAGGTAAGTTCAATCCTTCTGAACCAAACAGCCCCTAAGTATAAAGACCCTGGATGCCCCACCATATCTTGTACGATTGGTAATCACATGGTTGATAAATCATTACTTGACTTAGGAGCCGGTGTTAACCTACTCCGTACCATGTGTACACCCAACTAGGTCTTGGTGAGTTGAAACCGACTAAAATGACCCTACAAAGAGGCGATAGGTCTCACAAAGTACCTCGTGGTGTCATAGAGGATGTACTTGATTGAGGTTGATAAATTTATTTATCCAAAGGGATTTTGTTGTTTTAGACACTCAACCTCGTTCAGACCCTAGTGCTCATATACCGGTGATTTTAGGTCGCCCATTTTTAGCCATATCTAATGTTGTCATCAAATGTAGGACCGGGCTTATGAACATATCCTTTGGTAATATGACCACTGAACTAAATGTCTTTAATGTTAATAGAAACCTTCGATGGCTTGGAGGAAGTGAATATGATTAGCACTTTAGTTCGGGATCTAATTCAGATAATTGGGACGACACTTTATTTGGTGATTCCTTAGATGAATTTGATGAGACAATTCTCTTAAGTCGGTTAGGTGACCAAACTGTTGAACTAGAAGAAGCTCTCGAGTACTTTAAAGACTCTACGGACCACAAATTCAAGCCATAGTGCTAGGCCTTACGGAGAGTAATGTTGACCCTAAGTTTTGGGGTAATGATCTAGAAGAAGCTCTTGAGTATTTTAAAGACTCCGAGGATCCGGAAATTCAAGCAATAGTTAGAGGTTTATCTGATAATACTGATTACCCTAAGTTTGGGGGTAGTGATGGTTATGTATCCCCATTAAAAGTCATGCACAAGACACCGAAGATGCAGGTTTCCCATTCCCCATGAATGAAGTTGTGGAACTCTTGGAGGCGTGGATTCAAGACGACGCCATCAAGCTGCCTCCTATCAGACGTCCACCAAATGAGAAAGATATGGCGGATCCTAAGTACTGTCGCTACCATAGGTTCGTTCACCATCCAACCAAAGACTGCAACAGGCTGAAACAGATCTTCAGAGAAAAGATAGAGACAGGAGAGCTCGGCTTGGAAACGAAGGTGTTCGTAGAGACCCTCTTCTGTCGGAACCGCATGATTTTGGGGATTCCGTTCGCAAGACTGTACAATCTATGATGGAACATTTATGCGAGATCTTGTACTTCTCCAAAGCACGGCGTCGGGACATATTTGCAGCCCTCAACCTGCGTTGTCTCGGGCGTGCGCTTGTATCTCGGAAAGAGGAAGCGGTCTCGAAACCTCGATCCTTGGCTGGAAGATACAAGCAAGGGAAATTGGGGACTCTTAACCGTTGCTCGTTTGAAGGACATCGAGTTCGATAACACATTGATCGATACGGCCTCCGAATTCAACATCATCACTCTCCAGACCTTAAAAGCAACAAAGATTTCAAAACAAGAGGCTACTCGCAACCCAATTGTGATTAAGACTCCGGAAGGAGAACTCGAGATGCATATGGATACATCGATCTTGAAGTAAAATTGGGCGATGCCTCGACACAAGCAAAGTTCTACATAGTCAGAGAGCATCCGAATTACGACAAGACAACAAGACAAAGTTCTAGGACGCTCTTGGGTACACGACAACAAGACAACACTGGGAGTTTGCCCTCTACCGGTTACGACACCTGAAAGGATCTCTAACAAGCCGTCTGGACCTGAAGGCCGTCCGTTGCCACGCCTGCAGCCTTCCAATGCGACACAACTTCCTGGAGAGAGCACATCAGCATACATTAAGAGGTTCCGAGCTCAAGTAAGTCTCATCACGCAACCCTTCTTGCAACCGATCACTCCTCACTCTGATAAGTCCTGGGGACTGGCTCCGACCAACAAACCAACCTCGGCTAAGAGATGTGAATGGGAAGCCGCCCCTTCAAACATTTTATCAAGAGCTTAGAGGTCGTCTTGGTCAAAGACGATAAGGCCAAGGTCCAAGTATCTCGCACGCCCAAACCCATTTGGAATTGGAGATCCGGTGACGAAGACGATCGCATTCAAGGTTGGGAACATGGCGGTGAAAATGACCACTCCGCCTGACTCACCCACCGAAAGAGAGGATGAACCGTACCTGGTAGCAGATGTTATCCTAGGCGGATACTGCAAGCTCATCAACGCTGATAAACTAGAAGGCATAAAAATTCACTCACAATGGCTCAAACCCTACCGAACTTAAGACGCTTTGTGCTACCACTTTCCAAATAGCCCTCCACATTTTAAAACGCCGTGCTATTTCCTCCAGCGTGTTTCCTTTTACAATTTCATGTCATATTTGTAATTCCTCCAGAAAATGATTGCAATACTTGCATTCATATTTAGAGTTTCAATTTTCAATTTTCAATTTAATTGAAATGTTATTTCCATCTGAGAACCTCTTTACCCCTAAAAACACAAAGTCCTGAGTGAGCCTAAATCAACCCACTAGAGCAAGGAAGGAAACCCTAAGCAAACATCTCATGGGAAGAAAGAAATAGAATGTGTGCACCAAAGGGAAATGATTTGAGCCATCTGCCCCAGCAAGACCAAGGAGATCTCACGTCAGGAGCACATACAGATGCAATCTTGATGAGGGGTTATAAACCTTTATTCAATGGTAAGCAAACAGAAGAAAAGATCTTAAACTCAGCCGCCACTGAGCACAAGAAAGAGGTTCAAAAAATTACAAGAATACACTTGAAAAGAGAAAAAGAAGCGAAGAGGTTTAGCCGTCAAGAAGAATGACTGCGCCCGCACCACCGCTGGGTCTGGCTTCAACGCCATCGCCTCGCTACCGCTTCTCCTTTCGAGCCTCGGCTCTTCGCCGGATGTTTCCGCAAAGAACACTCTCCGTCCTAACATCATCGGCGAGGAACAGCTTCCATGTCTTCCTCAAAGCCCACAAAGAACATTAGGATTTGCGCCGATTGCCTTCGAACACTCGGGTCCGTCTCGTGTCGAGAATCAAGGATTATCACACCGTCCCGGATTGGATAATCACGCCTATCTTCATACGGAGGCCGTTTATGCTCCACTCTCCGCCTCTTTAACCGCAGGCCGCAAATTTTTCTCGCCGCTGCGCTTACTCGGTGCTCACAACGCTTCCTCATGCCTCCACCGTTCTTCCATGTCGATCGCAGCTGAAAGGTCACATATGCGTCCCCTGGAAATACGCAGGTGCAGAATGGACATCCCATGTATGGCACGACCGACTTCGCGAAGTGGGAGGTCAAGTTTAGCCATTACCTCTTCGTGCGCATTAGTTTCGGGTTTGTCAACTTCGAAACTTTTTTCTGGGGAAGTTCTGAGAATGATCATCGCCCCGCCGCTTCCATGATAAGCAAAAAGAAGAAGAAGTTATGAGCACACAAAAATATATGTATCATCATCATCAGTCAGATGATCAGATGAGTACGGAGCAATACCTGAGATACAAAAGGGACGACTATGTGATGAGAAGAATCCTTAGAATTTTTCTTTATAATCTAGCAAGTCAACAGAATTCCAGAAGAAAAGGAGTCTCTACTTACCACCTATAAAAGCTACCGATTCAAGATAACGATCAATGATACTTATCGGATATATTTGAGGAGAGCTGCCGTGTAACAAAGGGGAGTACACCTAGTCCAAGGGATAGGCCAAGCTCTGTCCAGATAGTGCGGAGGAAACCAAAGCGACTCGCCATATCAAGTCCTGCTCCCTCCACCATCCTAATTAGGACCGACCAGTTTTGGGACAACACCTGACGATGTCGGCCTATGCGGTAAATGTATATTCACCTTAGCTTGGTCGTTTCTGTATACAAACTTGTCACCATCTTATGCCTACCCCACAATAGCGTAACCATTATGCGCTAGGCAGTGGACTTAATGTTGATGGTGGATTTTTATTTAAGGGCTGAAATTGTAAAAGCCAATATTATGCGCTAACATCTTGCAAAAGATAAAGCCATTAATAAGTGATGAATATTTCTTCACCTTACTAATTCACCTAGAATAGAGCATGTGGCAACAATCCCATATTCTGTGAATTAAATACACAAAATTCATCCAGGTTGGAGCATGTAGCAACAATCCCATATACCCTGTGAATTTACAACATTATTAATTAATGCATGACCAAATTCGTATTTCCCGTACTCATTACCTAAGCGGCATGACGACTGAGTGTTGTTCTCAACAGAGCAACACGAATCTCCAAGCATTAATAATAAAACATGTACGAAATACCCATGAAGGCTACAACTCTCGATGTGTTATACTAGCCCGATTGAGCATGTTTGAACCTGAACTGACCATATCAGTCTCATAAACGATCATGACCATCCAACTTCACCAGCATGATTGGATGGCCCAGATCGAATCCATAACCCTTAAGCAGGTATTGGAGTATTCACCACCGACTCAATGCGGGCCCCGCATGGTCGGCTTCCCCAAGAGGGAAGCAATGCTTACCAGTTTGTCCAGCCAAAATAACATGGACGTGAAACCTTAAAGTAGGGTTACGGCACATTACATGTGTCGCAAATCAGTCTCAACCATCCATCTTCGCAGGCATAGATGGAGGGTGTAGATGTAGATTCAAAGGGCCCTAACATGTTAACACAAACACCGTGGGCCCGCCTACACACATGAACAATCGGTCGGGACCAACCATGTTTAGTTGTCCCAATTCGTGCGTGCAAAAAATGCATGAAGCACGGCCGACCAAAACCCTAATTAGGGTTTGTATCGATCACGAGCGTCCGTATTCTCCTGATAGAATGAGGGGCTTAGGAGACAATTGAGCAGGTTCAGTGAGCATCAACATGATCACCGTGGAACTATCTATCTCCTCACCCGACCGACCAAAGCATACCATGCCTGGTTTCTCCAAAACGCACGCCCAAACTAGTATGATCGCGCTTCCCAAATCACAAAGCCGATCTCGACCACTCAACTTCTCCCGGACAAATTGAGCGGCTTAGATCACGTTTCTATGAGGCAATGAAGTACAAAGCGTGAACACCAGCCTACCACCCACACGCCGAATCAATCGGCTGGAACCGACCAGGCTTGGTCGTCTTGAAAAGCGCACCCGAAGTGGGCATGATGCGCGGCTTTTGCGGCACCAGATTTCTGTTGCAAATCGATCCCAACTAGGGCTGCACAAGACCAACCCACGATACCCATACCCGCCCGTACCCGTTAAATCCGTGGGTTTTTTTGTCCATACCCACCCGTTGTGGGTGCGGGGTTGGTTAAGTAAAAAAAAAACCGCTGTATGTGGGTGCGAGGCTGGTTTTAGGTCATACCCGCCCATACCCGCCCGAAAAACCCGCTCAATATACACCGTTGATTACAGCTAATTCTTCACTGGACTTGAGAAGTTCAGCTCGCTCCCTAGACCACCTCTTTTGTCCCTTTTTCCGAGAGACTTCACGTTTTCAATGGTTGTTGGTGTCTTGTGTGTGAACATATCCACAGAGGTGCCAATTTAAGAGCTGGCCTTCTTAACGTTCAGAGATTTCTTTACCATCAAAAATAAAACAGAAGCGTATTCGATTAACTATAATTAGCTGCACGCGTCATGAAATATATTAAAGCGGATTCCATGGATTGTAATCTTGAAAATTTCAATGTGGTGCAGCAGATTATAGCGAACTCCTACTCCTCCTGATCAGTATATCTAATTTCTGGATTATATCTAATTATTGCGGGTTTAAACCCAAACCCGCCCTACCCGCAGGGCGGTAACAAAACCCGCCCGCCACTGTTTGTGGGTGCGGGGTTGGTTATGAAAAGAAAACCCGCACTTTGTGGTTGCGAGGTTGGTTTGAGCTTATACCCGCCCATACCCGCCCATGTGCAGCCCTAATCCCAACCGCTCCTCTTTGCCGGTCAAATTGAGTGGCCTTGATCGCACCTTCATGGGACAGTGAGGTACGGACGTGTACACCGGCATGCCGTCTACACGCATGCCCGGTCGGTCCTTTCCAAAACACCTCCCATGCTTGGTTTCGATCAAGCTGAAGAGTGATGCCTGCGCACCTCTTCAAAAGCCTAAAACTTCATCAACGGTCGCAGATGAGTGTCACAGATCATCTCGTCCGTCCAACTCTACCAGCTTGGTCAAGCATCCCTGGTTAGGAGTTAAGAGACCAGCAAGGCGTCACCACAATCACCGTCCACCACTCTTCCACATGGAGTGATCGGTCAAGTCAGGGCTTACCTGTATAGCCTCCAAACGATCACTCGAAGATGGCTGGACATGATGCTATTTTAAGACGCTTAAATTCGTGACTTACTCCGGTAAGCCTTAAAAACAACGATGCTTCATACACGCTGAGTATACTCGATGCACGATACTGCGTAGAATACACACGATACTTCACAAGTATCGACTTCCTAAATAATTTAGTTATTTAGTCTAGCATTACATGCTACTTTCCGTGGGTCCCATGATCCACACACTCGAGACATCAATCATGTCACAAACTGGGGTATTGGTCTGGCGGTTTACAGCGTGCAGCGTGCAACGCGCCATCACAAGAACGTGTCAGGAAGTCATGGACGGTTAGAGATACAAGAGAAGTGGGCAAGACCGGTCGTGTAACACCAACACACAACTCCACTACTCCATCACTCCACTTCCTCCACTTCCCACGAGAGACGTGAATAAGGCTCAAATGACTTGTATAAATAGGTTCTACTCCCTATTTCCAAAAAACAACAAGAACAAGTCAAGACAAGACAGAAACCAAGTGTTAATACAAAACGTATTCAAACACTCAAAGCCCGCTTGCATCAATCGTAAGCCTGCTCACCTTTCATTACAAGTCATAAACAAGCCTACACCTTCACAATCTCAACACCTTCTTCGCTTTCCTCCCTAAGATCAACCCCATCTCCTTCACTTTGTGACCGAAACAAGTCTGGAACGGCCATTTCTTGGTTTAGGCCAGAGTTGTACAAATTGATTTCTCGAATCACAAGCACTCACCGCGCAGTGCATTTGTTTAGGGTTTAGATTCATTCCTCATCCACACACCCCAAATTACTAAATCCGGCAGGAATAGTTTTCACCCATAAACAATTGGCGACCACAGCGGGAGGTTAATCTCTCGGTTGTAAAGTCAATTTCTTCGAAATCCGATTTAATTTTATCAATTTCAAAAAAAAGGGTGGGTCTTAGAATTAATTCAATCAGCATTTCATTTCAAGATGGTAGAACTCAGGTCTGGATCAGCAATCAGTCCTGATGGAGCTAGTACGGATAACACTCCCGGTGTCGATGTACCCGTCAGTGGAGCTACAATGGTCAATACATCTCGTGGAACCGTTACTCCTATCACCAACACCAGCGAGCAGAGACATTCCAAAGGGTGTAACGCCCCCATCACTAGAGCCGAGCAGCCTCGCAAATCCCGGCATATCCTCAAGTGTAACGCCTCTAGTGGTCACCCAGAGCAACAACTTTCACTCCTTCATCAGGACGAGGAGCCGGAGGCACAAGAGGAGGGCCACCGTCTATTACCATTGCAGACTTGATAGAGAAGCAGGAAATTCTTTCTAAGACTCAAACGGATATGGCCGCAACTCAGAAAGAGGTACTCACTTTCCTTAAAACTTTAACTGAACGATTGCCACAAGATTCACGGCAACCTTAGAGCCAGCAAGAGATACCTTCAATACACCCGGAGCAAGCATTTCCACTCGGACCCACATGAGTGAAGAAGCTCGTGTTGCTCCTGAACGCCCAAAAGAGAGGGACCAGCCATCCAACTTCATCACACGTGAGGACCGGAACGACTTCTCCAAAAAAGAGGCAAAGGAAATCGATGGATGCACACCAACATAAACCGCCATACCCTCAAGATATGCAACGAATCCCTCTTCCAAGAGGATACACCTCTCCTCGATTCTCCTCTCTACGATGGTACAGTAACGCTCGTGAGCACGTTTCTCGATTTTGGAATCCTTGGGAGAGCATGAGTACAATCATGTTCTCCGCCTGAAAGAGTTGTCAAAATCACTTACGGGAAGGGCGTACACTTGGTACAACAACATCACACCTGACAGCATATCCAATTGGTGGGAGATGGTCGGTGCTTTCTACAGGAAATATTTCTTCGTGTCCGAGAAGATCACCTTTTCAGATCTAGGGAGAGTCTCTCAGCGGAACAACAAGCATCCGAACGACTTCGTTAAGAGGTTCAGAACTCAAGCACTAGATTGTCATGATCCGAACATCACTGAGCGCCAGTTGGTGGACCTATGCATCAACGGGATGATACCCATATACCGCGCTTTACTAGAGAATTTGGGCATTCAGACGTTCTCCGAACTCCATGAAGCTGCCAAACATTCGGCTATAACTGCCCCAACATTGCTAGAAAGAACCAGGGTTGTTCGAAACGAAGATCCACGTGAAAGTTGAGGAAGCGGGCGTCTCATAAACAAATAATACAACACTTTGGTCCTTCGTGAGCGTGGTTGCCGAAGGAGGAAAAAGGAAAGCTTCAGAATGTAACAACAACCCAAGCGTGCGGCTCCAAAGACACATGAATTCTTCTCAAAAGGGAGCCGGCAAGACTCTGCACAAGACACCGAAGATGCGGTTTCCCATTCCCCATGAATGAAGTAGTGGAACTCTTGGAGGCGTGGATTCAAGACGACGCCATCAAGCCGCCTCTATCGAGACGTCCACCAATCGAGAAAGATATGGTGGATCCTAAGTAATCGCCGCTACCATAGGTTCGTTCACCATCCAACCAAAGACTGCAATAGGCTGAAACAGATCTTTAGAGAAAAGATAGAGACAGGAGAGCTCCATCTTGGAAACGAAGGTGTTCGTAGAGACCCTCTTCCTATCAGGAACTGCATGATTTCTGGGGATTCCGTTCGCAAGACTGTACAATCTATGATGGAACATTTATGCGAGATCTTTTACTTCTCCAAAGCACGGTGTCGGGACATATTTGCAGCCCTCAACCGCGTTGTCTCGGGCGAGCGCTTGTATACGGAAGAGGAAGCGGTCTCGAAACCTCAGTCCTTGCTGGAAGATGCAAGCAAGGGAAATTGGGGACTCTTAACCGTTGCCTATTTGAAGGACATCAAGTTCGATAACACATTGATCGATACGGCCTCTGAATTCAACATAATCACTCTCCAGACCTTAAAAGCAGCAAAGATTTCAAAACAGGAGGCTACTCGCAACCCAATTGTGATTAAGACTCCAGAAGGAGAACTCAGAGATGCATATGGATACATCGATCTTGAAGTAAAATTGGGCGATGCCTCGACACAAGAAAAGTTCTACATAGTCAGAGAGCATCCGAATTACGACATGATCCTAGGACGCTCTTGGTTACACGACAACAAGACAACACTGGGAGTTTTCCCTCTACCGGTTACGACACCTGAAAGTATCTCTAACAAGCCTTCTGGACCTGAATGCTATCCGTTACCACGCCTGCAGCTTGCCAATGCGACACAACTTCCTGGAGAGAGCCCATCATCATACATTAAGAGGTTCCAAGCTCAAGTAAGTCTCATCACGCAACCCTTCTTGCAACCGATCACTCCTCACTCTGATAAGACCTGGGGACTGGCTCCGACCAACAAACCAACCCCGGCTAAGAGATGTGAATGGGAATCCGTCCCCTTCAAACGTTTTATCAAGAGCTTAGAGGCCGTCTTGGTCAAAGACGATAAGGCCAAGGTCCAGGTATCTGCACGCCCAAACCCATTTGGAATTGGAGATCTGGTGACGAAGACGACTGCATTCAAGGTTGGGAACATGAAGGTGAAAATGACCACTCCGCCTGACTCACCCACCGAAAGAGAGGATCGCACCTGGTAGCAGATGTTATACTAGGCGGATACTGCAAGCTCATCAACGCTGATAAACTAGAAGGCATAACAATTCACTCACAATGGCTCAAACCCTACCGAACTTAAGACGATGTGCTACCACTTTCCAACGTCCTCCACACTTTAAAACGCTGTGCTATTTCCTCCAGCGTGTTTCCTTTTACAATTTCATGTCATATTTGTAATTCCTCCAGAAAATGATTGCAATACTTGCATTCATAGTTAGAGTTTCAATTTTCAATTTTCAATTTAATTGAAATGTTATTTCCATCTGAGAACCTCTCTACCCCTAAAACACAAAGTCATGAGTCAGCCTAAATCAACCCACTAGAGCAAGGAAGGAAACCCTAAGCAAACATCTCATGGGAAGAAGGAAATAGAATGTGTGCACAAAAGGGAAATGATTTGAGCCATCTGCCCCAGCAAGACCAAGGAGATCTCATGTCAGGAGCACATACAAATGCAATCTTGACGAGGGGTTATAAACCTTTATTCAATGGTAAGCAAACAGAAGAAAATATCTTAAACTCAGCCGCCACTGAGTACAAGAAAGAGGTTCAAAAAATTACAGGAATACACTTGAAAAGAGAAAAAGAAGCGAAGAGGTTTAGCCGTCAAGAAGAATGACCGCGCCTGCACCACTGCTGGGTCTTGCTTCAACGCCATCGCCTGCTACCGCTTCTCCTTTCAGAGCCTCAGTTTCTGCTTCAGATATTTCCGCAGCAATACTCTCCGTCCTAACATCATCGGCAGGAACAACTTCCATGTCTTCCTCAAAGCCCACAGCAACATTAGGATTTGCGCTGATTGCCTTCGAACACTCAGGTCCGTCTCATTAGTCGAGAATCAAGGATTATCACACCGTCCCGGATTGGATAATCACGCCTATCTTCATCCGGGAGGCCGTTTATGCTCCACTCTCCGCCTCTTTAACCGCGCCGCAAATCTTTACGCCCTTGCGCTTGCGGGTGCTCGCAACGCTTCCTCATGCCTCCACCGTTCTTCCATGTCGATCGCAGATGAAAGGTCACATATGCGTCCCCTGGCAATACGCAGGTGCAGAATGGACATCCCCTGTATGGCACGACCGACTTCGCGAAGTGGGAGGTCAATTTTATCCATTACCTCTTCGTGCGCATTAGTTTCGGGTTTGTCAACTTCGAAACTTTTTTCTGGGGAAGTTACAGAATGATCATCGCCCGCTGCTTCCATGATAAGTTGCAAAGAAAAAGAAGTTATGAGCACACAAAAATGTATGTATCATCATCATCTGTCAGAAGATCAGATGAGTACGGAGCAATACCTGAGATACAAAAGGGACGACTATGTGATGAGAAGAATCCTTAGAATTTTTCTTTATAATCTAGCAAGTCAACAGAATCCCAGGAGAAAAGGAGTCTCTACTTACCACCTATAAAAGCTACCGATTCAAGATAACGATCAATGATGCTTATCGGATATATTTGAGGAGAGCTGCCGTGTAACAAAGGGGAGTACACCTAGTCCAAGGGATATGCCAATCTCTGTCCAGATAGTGCGGAGGAAACCAAAGCGACTCGCCAGATCAAGTCCTGCTCCCTCCACCATCCTAATTAGGTCCGACCAGTTTTGGGACAACACCTGACGATGTCGGCCTATGTGGTAAATGTATATTCACCTTAGCTTGGTCGTTTCTGTATACAAACTTGTCACCATCTTATGCCTACCCCACAATAGCGTAACCATTATGCGCTAGGCAGGGGACTTAATGTTGATGGTGGATTTTTATTTAAGTGCTGAAATTGTAAAAGCAAATATTATGCGCTAACATCTTGCAAAAGATAAAGCCATTAATAAGTGATGAATATTTCTTCACCTTACTAATTCACCTAGAATAGAGCATGTGGCAACAATCCCAATATTCTGTGAATTAAATACACAAAATTCATCCAGGTTGGAGCATGTAGCAACAATCCCATATACTATGTGAATTTACAGCATTATTAATTAATGCATGACCAGCCTCGTATTTCCTGTACTCATTACCGGTGCGGCATGACGACTGAGTGTATTTCTCAGCAGAGCAACACGAATCTCCAAGCATTAATAATAAAACATGTACGAAATACCCATGCAGGCTATAACTCTCGGTGTGTTATACTAGCCCGATTGAGCATGTTTGAACCTGAATTGACCATATTAGTCTCAGAAACGATCATGACCATCCAACTTCACCGACATGATTGGATGGCCCAGATCGAATCCATAACCCTTAAGCAGATATTGGAGTATTCACCACCGACTCAATGCGGGCCCCGCATGGTCGGCCTCCCCAAGAGGGAAGCAACGCTTACCAGTTTGTCCAGCCAAAACAACATGGACGTGAAACCCTAAACTAGGGTTACGGCACATTACATGTGTCGCAAATCAGTCTCAACCATCCATCTTCGCAGGCATAGATGGAGGGTGTAGATGTCGATTCAAAGGGCCCGAAACATGTTAACACAAACACCGTGGGCCCGCCTACACACATGAACAATCGGTCAGGACCAACCATGTTTGGTTGTCCCAATTCGTGCATGCAAAACAATGCATGAAGCACGGCTGGCCAAAACCCTAATTAGGGTTTGTATCGATCACGAGCGTCCGTATTCTCCTGATCGAATGAGGGTCTTAGGAGACAATTGAGCAGGTTCAGTGAGCATCAACATGATCACCGTGGAACTATCTATCTCCTCACCCGGCCGACCAAAGCATACCATGCCTGGTTTCTCCAAAACGCACGCCCAAACTAGTATGATCGCGCTTCCCAAATCACAAACTGATCTCGACCACTCAACTTCTCCAGACAAATTGAGCGGCTTAGATCACGTTTCTATGAGGCAATGAAGTACATGCGTGAACACCAGCCTACCACCCACACGCCGAATCAATCGGCTGGAACCGACCAGGCTTGGTCGTCTTGAAAAGCGCACCCGAAGTGGGCATGATGCGCGGCTTTTGCGGCACCAGATTTCTGTTGCAAATCGATCCCAACCGCTCCTCTTTGCCGGTCAAATTGAGTGGCCTTGATCGCACCTTCATGGGACATTGAGGTACGGACGTGTACACCGGCATGCCGTCTACACGCATGCCCGGTCGGTCCTTTCCAAAACACCTCCCATGCTTGGTTTCGATCAAGATGAAGAGTGATTTCTGCGCACCTCTTCAAAAGCCTAAAACTTCATCAACGGTCGCAGATGAGTGTCACAGATCATCTCGTCCGTCCAACTCTACCAAAACTTGGTCAAGCAGCCCTGGTTAGGAGTTAAGAGACCAGCAAGGCGTCACCACAATCACCGTCCACCACTCTTCCACATGGAGTGATCAGTCAAGTCAGGGCTTACCTATATAGCCTCCAAACGATCACTCGAACATGGCTGGACATGATGCTATTTTAAGACGCTTAAATTCGTGACTTACTCCAGTAAGCCTTAAAAACAGCGATGCTTCATACATGCTGGGTATACTCGATGCAGTACTTGCGTAGAATACACACGATACTTCACAAGTATCGACTTCCTAAATAATTTAGTTATTTAGTCTAGCATTACATGCTACTTTCCGTGGGTCCCACGATCCACACACTCGAGACATCAATCATGTCACAAACTGGGGTATTGGTCTGGCGGTTTACAGCGTGCAGCGTGCAACGCGCCATCACAAGAACGTGTCAGGAAGTCATGGACGGTTAGAGATACCGGAGAAGTGGGCAAGACTGGTCGTGTAACACCAACACACAACTCCACTACTCCATCACTCCACTTCATCCACTTCCCACGAGAGACGTGAATAAGGCTCAAATGACTTGTATAAATAGGTTCTCCTCCCTATTTCCAAAAAACAACAAGAACAAGTCAAGACAAGACAGAAACCAATTGTTAATACAGAACGTATTCAAACACTCAAAGCCTGCTTGCATCAATCGTAAGCCTGCTCACCTTTATGTTACAAGTCATAAACAAGCCTACACCTTCACAATCTCAACACCTTCTTCGCTTTCCTCCCTAAGATCAACCCCATCTCCTTCACTTTGTGACCGAAGCAAGTCTGGAACGACCATTTCTTGGTTTAGGCCAGAGTTGTACATATTGATTTCTCGAATCTCAAGCACTCACCGCGTAGTGCATTTGTTTAGGGTTTAGATTCATTCCTCATCCACACACCCCAAATTACCAAATCCGGCAGGAATAGTTTTCACCCATAAACAACAAGTCAGTCTCTTTAATCACAAGACAGTTTAGAGATCTTCTATTGAAGAGAAGTAAACGGTTTTCCAGAGATAAACCCAGATCATCAGTTAAACCTCACAATCGCATTCCTCCTAAAAATAGGGATGTTGACGAGGCTGATGACTAGAATATGCCACTGTGCTTTAATTGTAAAGATTTTGATCATTTTGCAAATGAGTGTCCGAACCGTAGAAAATACACTGGGAACAAAGGTCTTGCTGCAACTCTTGATGAAATGTATGATCACTATGATTCCAATGAAGACGAAAGATCAAGTGTTGCGCTTTTTGTGAAGATATTGATTTTGATAATTGTAACAATACATACATCAATCTTGATGTTCTTTCAGAAGAAGACTCAACCAATCTGGAAGAAAAAATTGACCTTTCTGTTAGAAACTCTCTGTCTGATTTTTTAGGTTCCACTAAGTGTCTTGCAGCTTGCACATCTCGGGCGTCTGAATCATCTTACTTTGACATGCTCTTATTGTTCACTCAATGGTCATGAACTTCCAATGTGTTTCAAGTACAAACACAAGATGAGATATGTTAATAAACTTCAACGAAGAGCAAATCGACTAGCAAACAAGCTCAAACTTGTTCAAAAAATCGCTGAGGTATGTAAGATTTTATCCTCTTCAAAGAAGTTAGTTTCCAAAGAAAAGACAAGATCACTAGAAAAAAGAGTATGGTCTAAACATTTTGATAGACAGGGTTCTATGAAATTCTTTCAAAAAGGTTATGGTAGACAGATTATTATTCACCGCAATACAACTTGATTGTGTTATTTTGGTGCATCTTGTCTCATGTGCCTGATCAAAAGAGACAAGATTGTGCACACCTCGGGCTTTAAAGAAAAAAAATATTTTGTTATTTTCTTAGCTTTGTTGTGTTTTGCAAATTTGGAATTCTTTCATATCTGATTGATATTGGAAGGGATTTCCCTGTTTAATCAATAAAAGAGGGTTATTCTCGACAATTCTACTCTCTTTAGGGTTGTGAATTGTGCGTGCGTGAACCTGTGTGGTTAAAGGTTCCATAACCCTACATTCCTTTTCCTTCTCTAAAACTCTTTGTATCTTAAGACTGCTTGTTGAGTTTAAATTGTGATTTCCTCCCACAAACCCATACACATATGGATACTCCAAGCATCATGTCTTCTGATGGAAAAGATGTTAAAATGATTGTTAAGCCATCAATCATGAAGGAAAAAGATAAATCTTTGTTACCTTCAACTTTGAAAAGAAAAAGAAGGAATATGAGGAAGCCAAGAGCTGTTCCTTCAAATTCTCAGAAGTTCTCTGGTGTTTTTGAAGAGTTGAAGGAAACAAGGAAGGAGATTCAGAAAATAAACGCTATTGTTATGAGAACTCTTGAAATTCAGAAGGCCCTGGTTAGACATCATCAGCCTAGAAGGTTTGTTGGAACTTATGTACCTATGGCTGTTGACGACAAGGGGTTCGGGGACGATAAAGAATTCTTTAGAGGTCTC
The DNA here is from genome assembly GCA_023531295.1 of Papaver armeniacum. Classification (NCBI taxonomy): domain Eukaryota; kingdom Viridiplantae; phylum Streptophyta; class Magnoliopsida; order Ranunculales; family Papaveraceae; genus Papaver; species Papaver armeniacum. The sequence goes on along the minus strand of JAJJWW010006053.1, from coordinate 60,186 downwards.
AATGTCTAGGAAACTTCTTATGAGAATTTATTTTTTGTGTTTTTAGAAGGATTACTAGGGTTTGGAATAGCCATTATTGTGATTTTTCATCTTCAAAGAATAGCCATTATTGGACATAACCAAATCCATGTTTTCACTTGATTTGGTTATGTCCAAAGAAATCCTTCTTTTCTTGTAAAATCAAGGTCGCCTTTGTTGTTCTTTCGGGAATGACATTATATGGGGGAGAGTTCTTCTGAACTCGTGCTTTATTGCCAAATCTCTGTGGGGAGTGTGGTTGTGGAATATTATAGGGGTTATCTTGTATCTTTATAAACTCCTTGATGAATGCATTTAGCTTTGGCTTTATGATTGCATCTAAATAAGTTGGTATGTTATTCTCTTTTGGTCATGAAGTATCACTATGAAAATTTCATGAGGATCCCACTAGTTTTCGTACCTTTGCAAATTTGTATTGACAAAAAGGGGGGAGAATTAATGTGTAGTTTCATACTACAAATACATATGGTTTACGGATCATTATGTAAGGGGGAGTGGTTTTCATGTGAAGATGAAGTATTGACTAAGGGGGGGGTGATACATATCACCATAATATTGTTGTCAAAGTTGTGATACAATTGAACTTTGATGTTATGTAATAATATTATGATACTGTATAACAATGATCGAGAGCACTTGTTTTCTCATTGTTATCGCTACAGATCTTCAACAACTATGATGCTGAGTTGAACACGTTTAGAATCATGGATTACTTGGAAGTGACGAAGATTTCGAGTCGTGTTGAAGATGCCAAGGAGATCAAGCATTTGGATGAGAAGCTACAAAGTTTTATTTATTTTGTAATCCATATGTATTGATAGTTTTGTCACTAAAATTGACAAAGGGGGAGATTGTTAGAGCATTGCTCGGTCGAACTCGCATGCGCTACTATCTCAAGCATGTTTGTCAATATTAGTAATCAAAACTATAAGTCTTGATTTCTAGCCTATTTATAGATGTCTCGGACTAGGACATATATTTTGTAGTTGAGCTTAGACTTCACGGCGCTCATCATTTGAAGACGAAGAACTACTAAGGTGATCTTGCGGAACTTCATCGACAAAGGTATGTGGAGACTAAAACTCATCTATCACTTGGAAAGTCCATTTCTACTCTATCTCTTATATTGAGACATAGGTCGTATAACGATATAGTTTTCTATATACACATTTGAGATTTGGAGCTGAGTTTATCTCGCTTACATATTTCTCAAAATATGTGTTGCAAGCTTTAGCTTCAACCAAGTTCATCTTATATCATGTGAAAATTGTCGAGTAACATCTTACATGGTTTGTGTGATACAATCATTTGGTGCAGTCGTGGAATGTTTCGTTATGATAATTTCAATATCTTGAAAATTGCTTTGATGCTAATAGTGTGTGAAAATGGCTATTTTCATCCTCTAAGAAAGTTTCAATAATTGAAATAAAGAGTTTATAATTATGTAACCATGTTTGGATATAAACATAGTGTGTTATCACATTTGTGTATAAGTCCAAAACCGGGAACATGAAGTATGCGTACCCGTACGCGTAATGGCGGTTGTTGGATGTCTGGGCAAGTATGCTTACCCATATGCATACTGGCAAAAGTCTCACGTCCGTGAATTTCTGCTGGAGTTTGGAATGTAAATTGGTATGCGCACCCGTACGCGTACTGGCATCACCAAACTCGGTCCAACTACTTAAGTATGCGTACACGTTTGCATACTTGAGTTGGTTACTTTCTAAAATCGGTTGTACATGAACTTAAATATTTATAAAATAAGGAATGCAATCTTTGCAAACCGTGGCTATAATGTTCATGTATTGATTCGAGTGAATATTGATGGTGGTTTTTAGTTCAGGGTCAAAATTGTAAAATCATGTATTTAATGCGTCGTCATCCTGCAAAGGAATAAAGGTCATTTAAATGAGTGTCCAGACCTCTTTACTTACATATATATTGAGCAATTCAACATATTTATGAAATTTATCAGAATGGTGCATGAAGCAACAATCCCAGATATTCTGTAAATTTTAACCTATCGCATTATTTACTAATGTATGACTTGCCTCGTGCTTTCCTATGTTATATTCTCAGTTGAACTTTCAATGTTGGCATGACATGACGATTAATGTTCACTCACAGCAGAGCAACACAAATCTCCTGAAGTGTCAGTATTGAAATCTGCATGAAAACACTCACGTAGACTACATCACTCTCTGACAAAGAGATTAGCGTGTTTACACACCTTTTAATTAAAAATTAGCGCGATCGAACGCGTTTAAATTCCTCAAGGGAAATCTAGACTGCCCATATCAGTCTTAAGAAATGATCACGACCACATAATTTGGCCACACAATTTAATAGGCCTAGCCTACTCCTAACGGAACTAGGTGATCGTCATGATAAACACCGGCGGGTCCACTAGCATCCTTGCCGGCCGAAATTCCTTTAGATCGTCCGCTACCTCCTTGAATGTTCACCAAAACATGGGTGATCTCGCTGTCTGAAAATAGCTCAAACGAGCCAAGACCCACAAAACGGTCTCAAAACACATCGCATTCGTCCAACTTAGCCGGCCTAATTGGATGGCTTAGATCGCATATTGAATGATCAAAGAAACACTGGCAGGTTCACCGGCGACCCAGCTACACCCATGGTTGATCGACTTGCCCACGGCAAGCCAAGAGAGTATAGAATCGTTCACCCAAAGTAGGGTGAACGTGCTGCTTTGAAACCCTAATTGGTGTTTGCGGCAGTTTGTTACTACCGCAAATCGATCACGACCATCCATCTTCGCCAGCCGAATCGAGTGGTTTAGATTCAATTCCAGGAGGACCAAGAGAGGTCAACGCGCTCACTGGCGCCCTATCTTTGCATATGTCCGATCGGCCTGCTTGAACTAGCGTGCAACGCTTCAAATCGTGTATCCAAAATAGGGTTGGCCGCACGGCTTCCTAACCCTAAATCGAACAAACGGCGTTATGCAACTTCCGCAAATCAATCGTGTTCGTCCATCTTTGCCAGCTTGGTCGAACGACTCATATTGGATTCTAGATCGCCAACAGGGTGACACTGTGATCACCGGCCAACCCTCTTCCGTGAGGAGCGATCGGCCAAGCTTCAGCTTGCTCATGTGGCCTCCGAGCGATCACCCAAAAGTGGTCATTCGAGCTACTTTAACATCAGTCATTAACTGCCGCAAATCATCTCAGCCACTCAACTTGGCTAGCCTATTTAAGCGGTACAAATCTAAACTGGATCGACCGATAGGATTTTAGAATGGCTACCAGTTGCCACTCTCCTATAGGGACTGACCGGCCACTCCTTGGGATGCGTGCGTAGCTCCTACCAACTTCCTGAAAGAGAACGGTCACGCTCCTTTTAAGACACTAAGTTCCGCAACTGACTTAGACGAGATTGGAAACAATGATTTTTTATATACATCGATTGTAAACGATGTTTTATAAATATTGTTTCTACAAATAATTTTGACCTAAAAGCACCATGTGCTTCTTTTAACGGCAAGTCTCATGACTTGACCCAATTATTCGAGATATCAAACATGTCACAAACTGGGGGATGCTCACTGGGGTATTGGTCTGGCGGTTTACAGCGTGCGGCCTGCAACGCGCCCATTACGAGAACGTGTCATGGAAGAATTGACGGTTAATAGCAATGAGATAGTGGGTGAAGGCGTGACCAGTTTCCCCTCATAGTGGAAACGTGGTGATCACCACTTTTGATACAACTCCACTTCTCCATTGCCTAATCACCTCCACTTCCTACGAGATCAGGGTGTGCTCGAACATGACTTGTATAGATAGGATTTCAACCTATTTCGACAAGAGAAGATAAGTGTTATCAACACAAGTAGCCAGAAACCATTTTCTGATACAAGTCATAAAACAGCCACACCTTCATAATTCAACATTCTGATCTCAAACACCTTCTTCGCTCCCCTCACTAAGATCAACCCTTTTCCTTCACCTTGTGACCGAATTGAATCTGGAACAACCATTTCTTGGTTTAGGCCAGAGTCTTACAGATTGATCTCTCGAATCTAAAAGTACTCACGTGCAGTGCATTTGTTTAGGGTTTGAATTCGTTTCTCATCAACACACCCAAATTTACCAACAACAGCAGAATCAGTTTTTACCCCAAAACAACTAGCGACTACAGTGGGAGATTGATCTCTCGGTTGCAAGATCAATTTTCTCGAATTCAAGAGGGTGGATTTTAGGTCTAAACACATTCATTAACCCGATTCCATTTCAATTACCAATTTTAACTTCTACATGCATCCCCGCCAGCCAAACTCTTCGAAAGTCATGAATAATCGAAGTGAAATCACCATGGAAGGCATGGCTAAGATATTAGAAGATGTCCTCGAAAATCAGGCTGATATCGCCAAACGGCAAAACGAGACGCTTTGTCTCTCAATGAGTATAGTAAACCGGTTGTGGAAAGAGTCAGTAAGCATTCGCCTGGAGAACATCATCAACGATAAAGATGACATTGGAACTTTATCTGAAGTCCATGCTTCCGCCAACAGTGATACTGACAGAATACGAAATCTAGCCGGCGACAAAGAGCCAAAGTAGTTTTATAGGGAAATGGACTCGCCAGGAGAGTCACAATACATGCGGAATAAGATCAGGTAACAATCTTATGAAACTCTACTGGAGAGTCTATATCTCAAGACCCTTGCAGAAGTTCAGAGAGTTGTTCAACAATCCGCAGCCACGACCGCCTCGACTTTACCGAGCAGAGAAGTGCCTGAGGAAGGGAAAATTGGCCAAGACCTCCATGTAGACAAGAGCTTCACTAATGAACGGTACTCGGTTCAACCGCGTCGCGATGATGTGGTCATCGATGCAGGGCCCTCGAGAAAAGTTGCACTTCAGCAAAACCGCCAAGCTAAGCGATCTGCGTCTGTATCAACACATACTCACGTCTAAACTCCACTCTCGAAACGAGCCTCGTATCAAATCCTGCAAGAGTTCTCATGACAACAACTACAAACACAAAAAAAGCTAGACCCAGGGTACCCGCATTTCCCATTTCCTATGAAGAAGGTTCTGGAGCTGCTAGAAGTTTGGGTGCAAGAAGGAGTAGTTCAACTACCTCCTATATGGCGTCCACCAACTGATCAGGATATGACTGATCAGAGATATTGCCATTACTACAGATTCATCCATCACCCTACCAGTGATTGCAACGACCTGAAACGCATTGTCCGGGAGAAAATTAATTCTGGGGAGTTGCATCTATGAACTAAGAATCTTCCCTTTCTCCACAAGTATAGTTTCACAGGAAAGATCGAATCAGCTGGGGACTTTTCATTAGCAGAGGCGTGTTATAATAACTCGGGTCGCAACTTGGATTCTTAGCAATCATCTGGGAGAGACCTATTTCGTTCGTTGGAACCTCGTCTACAATTAAGTCTCGTAAAACGATTATTTGTGCGAGAGATCTTTTGGAAATTTGTTGGGGACTCGACACACGTGTCCCATTTGGGAATGAATTTAATACTGTTCTAAATCTCCACGTTATATTTCCCTTTTCGTGTAATGTTTGCGATTTTCATGCAACATGCACAATTTCTCTAAGTTACATTACTTATATTCAAAAATTATAATTTCAGTCTGAATAGTCGACCCAAGCATAATTCCTTTTAGAAAACTACTCATGAATTATCCCAAAAGAAAATTCAAATATTTTCATAAAAAGCAATCAGTTGCTAGTTCAAAGCCAGAAAAAATCAAGCCATGAAAGGAATTCCTCACGTCACTCAAAGACACCTAAAATTAAAAGAGAAAGCATAAATAATTCAAGGGAAATCACCCAGCAACAACTCGTCCTTCTTGGCAAAGGCGTCTTTTATGTTTTGGAGAGTAGTCTACTTCAGCCAACTCCTGGGAAAATTTCTCGATTTCTGCTTCTTGCTGAATGATAAAGTCCATGGAGGGAACATCATCCATTTCTCCTTGCATCTCTTGGACTTTAGAAAATCCTTCACAGAACCAGGAGGCATTAAACTCAAACTTTACAAACACATCTCGATGGAATTCCCAGCTTTGAACTACCTCCTCAAAAACGGTACGTCCAGTCACGCTGCACATATCATGAATGGAATATATGGCTTCTTCAACGCGCTTAACCAATGAAAAACGACTCTTAATCTTTTTGAAAGTGGCAATGTGACCGCGTTTCTTCCATATTTTGGTGTACAACTTCGCATACTTAGCCGGCACGCTAAATCCTCCAACCAACACATGGTCTGTGTAAGGGGCATCAAATGGGGGGTCAAAAATGACTCCGGAGACAGAATGTACAACTAATGCCGTACCATTTCCGAGAGTTTCTTTGGGGACATCCACACCTACAACCATGGACGCAGTGTCTCCATTCTTATCAAGAGGGGCAGAGGCGTCCTATGCATCATTAGCCACCTCCATCTCAAGATTATTCTCTATGGCGGCCTCCTCCTGCAATATCATTGGTTAATGTTTGTTTTACAACAAATGAAAAAAAGAGAATCATCTCCAGAGAATATGTAGAAGTACCAGTTCAGGATCGCCAGGAGAGTTATATCCTATACTACGTTTAGAAACACTTCCTTCATCACCATCAGAGCCCGAATCTTCTTCGTCCTCATCTTTTTCTTCGAGAGACTCAGAACCACTAGACCTCTCTTCTGGAGACACCATGTTATGGCTACGATCGAGTCTAGCAAAGGCGTTCACATTCCCAAAGCCCTTATTTCAAAGGAAGAAGATAATCAATAAGATCGCCTCAAAATAATATTTGGTTATTTAAGAAAGGGCACGTGCGCACCTACATATTGGAAGAGCTGAAAGTTACCAGAGCAGTTGAAGTCGTTTGAATACCGCCTGCACGTGTCTTGGACCTCGTCTCTTTTTCCTGGGGATTGGCTCTAGTCCGTTTTCCCGAAGGAAGCGGCTTCAACAGCTTGTGCCGCTTCAAAGTCTCAAAAGAAGGCTTGTCGCGCGGAATTGTCACAACGTCTTCCACGAATTTCTAAAAAGATAAGAGGTCTTCTCTCCAGAATTCCTTGTACTTATCAGTCGTAGTCGGTTTTCTTCCTGGAAGCAAGAAAGAAAGGCTCATCTTTGTGGCAAAGAGGCTGGCATCAAAAACATATGGCAAAAGCTCTGCTGAAGGTTTTGGTGGACGATCAAACGGGATTCCCTGATCAAATCCCATATGATGAGCGGCTCTGTCAATATTATACGGAACTACAGTAAAGGATCTATTGAAGAAAGACGGAATATATCCCGACATGCAGCTTCGCATAAATATAATCTCTTCAAAACTCATATCCGATCCATCCGTTCTCAACACTATGTCAGGAGCGGCAGGTTCTTGGCTGAACCACAAAGAATGAACCGGTGCCCACTGACGGAAATCTATGGCAAACACGTTGTCGAAAAAATCAATAAGCTTCAACCCAGGCTTTGGGCACCTCTTTTGCCAACGAAGTATTCTAGAACCCCCATATAAACTGGAGAATGAAGATGCAGGGATAGGAGCATAACCTTTAAAGTGCTCCCATAAGCATGCCTGGAGAAAAGCAATATGGATATGCGACTCCACCTTTATGTAGCCGTTGTAAGCGTACATATCGGCTGCCAGAGAATCCAGATGAGAGTACAAAGACCCAAGGAACAAGCTGCCTAGGGGGAGGACTACACCTTGCGCCAGTTTAATCGCAAACATAATGAGTTTCCGTCTTATAGTCTTCTTACCAGAACCATCATCAAAAACGTCTCTGGATAGCCACAAAGACAAAAATGCGGCAACACTGAGTTCATCATCCAATACTTTGCCTACTTTCGGTTTCGTAGGAAACCATTCAGACACCCACCAAGTATAAAAGCATTTTTCATCATTCTTCTTCGATTCATATCCCTCCGCCTTATTCACTAGAGTAGTGAATATCGCTTCTTCTTCTTCTCAGAAAACTCAACATCAATATTCCCCGCAATCGGAAGACTTAGCAAAACGGCTACGCTTTCCAACGTGATGGTCATCTCTCCCCATATGCATATGGCCGTGTGCGTAGAAGGACACCATCGAGAAATGAAAGTGATCAAACCTGCAGCATCTGCAGACGCCATGACAGCTTCAATAACTTGTGCTTTAGTCAGGTTATTCTTGATACGTTCATTGCTCAGCATATGCCTCATCCATCCTTCATAAGAGCGTAACGGATTGTGGAAAATTTTGAAATCAATAGGAGAAGCTCGATACTCTTTCTTTTGGAGACAGAACCTCATCACACGTACCGGAGAAACTGATGGAGTAGCCTCTTCATTCTCTGAGCCTGTAAGGAGGGTTATCCTATGTCCAGGATGAGTCCTAATGTTCGGATAAGGCACGATGAAGAGCTCGTCATCAATGTTTGGCATATTTTTGGAGTTATCAACGTTTCTCAGTTTAGCGGCAGAAATATTTCCAGGTAACATCTTAACAAGAATCCCTTACGTTCACTTTCAAATAACTACAACAAAGCAAAACGGAAAAGAGTCACTACTGCATACTAAAGAGGTATCACACACATAACTTCTTATCGAATTCTGCGCAACCAATAGTCGAAGCGCAGAGATAAAGAAGCATATGAATCACAAACTAACAGCAACGATGAAGGGATCTCATTCACATAATTTTTCAGGCCATGGGGCATGCGTCCACAGCTGGGTCGAGTGGGGACTTACGCCCCTCGAGCAAAATTTCTTTACCGTGAGTATTAAACCCACAACCGAAACCTAAAACTACGTTTTTCTACCCAAAAAAAAACAAGAAGAGCAAGTTACAACACTCGCCTATAATTATTTACTCGTCTCACCGGTGATTCCAGTGATATTGATTACTTTTATTGATACTACTTATGAGGCTCACTACAATATTGCCAACGGAGGAGCATCATTCATACTGGGATGAATTTCTAAGTTATGGAAGTCGTGCAATTAGGATTCATACTCACAGGAAAGAGGGGAATGAAGCAACACTTACCTCGGGTTATCTTGTCGTTGGCCCCGACTGCTAGCGATCACTATGTTGGATGGTATCGTCACTGTTACTTTTCGATGCTGTTAACAAAATCAAATAAGAGAGGATTCACTCAGGTTTGAACAAATTCCCAAAACCATGGGAGCAACACGAACAATTGGAGCTAATGCTCGCAAGAAAAATAAGGAAAGAATGAAGAAACTTTACCTTGCTATTGGTGATGGAGCTGCTAACGGCGACTATGAACGGACACCAGCATTTATGGACGAAGCAATAACAAGCGAAAGAAAAAGGGAGAGGGTTGACACCCTTTTATACACACAGCGTGTTGGGAGTTTGAACGGTAAAAGGAATCCATCTTGGTTTCGTGTACGAACGAAGGCAGCTGGACTCGCCGAGCTAACCCCTACGGACGAACTAGTGGCGCGCCAATACCGAGCCCGCTAGTCCCGCGGACCCATGCTCGAGGGACGATCCTTCCTTTCCTGGTAAGCCTATTTTTTTTCGTCTCTATCACATCTTGTATGTCACCATTTATTGCTTACCCCGCAAAAATGTCACTGTTACATGCTAAGCAGAGGACTTAATGTTGATGGTGGTTTTTAGTTCAGGGTCAAAATTGTAAAATCCTGTATTTAATGCGCTGTCATCCTGCAAAGGAATAAAGGCAATTTAAATGAGTGTTCAGACCTCTTTAGTTACATATATATTGAGCAATTCAACATATTTATGAAATTTATCAGAATGGTGCATGAAGCAACAATCCCAGATATTCTGTAAATTTTAACCTATAGCATTATTTACTAATGCATGGCTTGCCTCGTGCTTTCCTATGCTATGTTTTCAGTTGAACTTTCAATGTTGGCATGACATGACGATTAATGTTCACTCGCAGCAGAGCAGCACGATTCTCCCGAAGTGTTAGTATTGAAATCTTCATGAAAACACTCACGTAGTCTACATCACTCTCTGACAAAGAGATTAGCGTGTTTACACACCTTTTAATTAAAAGTTAGCGCGATCGAACGCGTTTAAATTCCTCAAGGTAAATCTAGACTTTCCATATCAGTCTTAAGAAACGATCATGGCCACATGATTTGGCCACACAATTTAATAGGCCTAGACTACTCCTAACGGAACTAGGCGATCGTCATGATAAACACCCCATGTCCACTAGCATCCCTGCCGGCCAAAATTCCTTTAGCTCATCCGCTACCTCCTTGAACATTCGCCAAAACATGGGTGATCGCGCTGTCTAAATATAGCTCAAACGAGCTAAGACCGACAAAAACGGTCTCAAAACGCATCACATCCGTCCAACTTAGCCGGCCTAATTGGACGACTTAGATCGCATCTTGAATGATCAAAGAAACGCTGGCGTGTTCACCGGCGACCCAGCTACACCCATGGTTGATCGACTTGCTCACGGCAAGCCAAGAGCGTATAGAATCGTTCACCCAAAGTAAGGTGAACGCGCTGCTTTGAAACCCTAATTGGTGTTTGCGGCAGTATGTTACTGCCGCAAATCGATCATGACCATCCATCTTCGCCAGCCGAATCAGGTAGTTTAGATTCAATTCCAGGCGGACCAAGAGAGGTCAGCGCGCTCACTGACGCCCCGTATTTGCACAGGGCCGATTGGCCTGCTTGAACTAGCGCGCAGCGCTTCAAATCGTTTAGCCAAAATAGGGTTGGCCGCACGGCTTCCAAACCCTAAATCGAACAAACAGCGTTATGCAACTGCCACAAATCAATCGTGTTCGTCCATCTTTGCCAGCTTGGTCGAATGACTCAGATTGGATTCTAGATGGCCAACAGGGTGACACTGTGATCACAGGCCACCCCTCTTCCGTGAGGAGCTATCGGCCAAGCCACAGCTTGCTCATGTGGCCTCCGAGCGATCACCCAAAAGTGGTCATTCGCACTACTTCAACAGCAGTCATTAACTGCCGCAAATCATCTCAGCCACTCAACTTGGCTAGCCTATTTAAGCGGTCCAAATCTAAACTGGATCGACCGATAGGATTTTAGAATGGCTACTAGTCGTCACTCTCCTATAGGGACTGACTGGCCACTCCTTGGGATGCATGCGTAGCTCCTACCAACTCTCTGAAAGAGAACGGTCACGCTCTTTTTAAGACGCTAAGTTCCGCAACTGACTTAGACGAGCTTGGAAACAACGATATTTATATACATCAATTGTAAACGATGTTTTATAAATATTGTTTCTACAAATAATTTTGACCTTAAAGCACCATGTGCTGCTTTTAACGACAATTCTCATGACTTGACCCAATTACTCGAGACATCAAACATGTCACAAACTGGGTGATGCTCACTGGGGTATTGGTCTGGCGGTTTACAGCGTGCGGCGTGCAACGCGCCCATTACGAGAACGTGTCAGGGAAGAACAGACGGTTAAAAACAATAAGATAGTGGGTGAAGGCGTGACCAGTTTCCCCTCATAGTGGAAATGTGGTGATCACCACTTTTGACATAACTCCACTCCTCCATTTCCTAACCATCTCCACTTTCTACGAGATCAGGGTGTGCTCGAACATGACTTGTATAAATAGGATTTCAACCTATTTCGACAAGAGGACACAAGTGTTATCAACACAAGTAGACAGAAACCATTTTCGGATACAAGTCATAAAACAGCCACACCTTCATAATTCAACATTCTGATCTCAAACACCTTCTTCGCTTCCCTCCCTAAGATCAACCCTTCTCCTTCACTTTGTGACCGAATTGAATCTGGCACGACCATTTCTTGGTTTAGGCCAGAGTCTTACAGATTGATCTCTCGAATCTAAAAGTACTTCTGTGCAAAGCATTTTTTTAGGGTTTGAATTCGTTTCTCATCAACACACCCAAATTTACCAAAAACAGCAGAATCAGTTTTTATCCCAAAACAGTGAATCAAACCGATTTTGCTTTAATTGTGTTCTTGTATACTTCTATGAGAATATAGCAATTCAACAGCTCTTTAACTAGTTTCATTTGAGTCATTTGAACTATTTATGGTTAAGATGAATAAGGTTGATATGAGAGTAATCATATGGCTAACTTCGGTTAACTATTTGTGAGCCAACATGGTGTATACGTTTGGGTACGGTTACATAAACCTAAATGAGGGTACATTTCATTTGTGTGTAACAAGCTAAGTTCGATCTAAAGGTTGAAAGATATTAGCTAGGTTAAATCAGGTTTTTCATCTAACGGTAAATATTGAATGCTTTGTTACCAAGGTAACTTGGATTGCAAACCCTGATTTGAAAACTATATAAAGGAGAACTCTAGCAACTGGGAAACCTAATCCCCACACCTCCTGTATGTTACCAGTTGCATCAACTAGAGTCGATTCTCGTTTAACCTTAGGTTTCTTCGAGACCTTGTAGGTTAACGACTTCAAGGACTTCATTGGGATTGTGAAGCTAGACCCAACTATTTTCTTTGTAGTTGCGTGTTCTGATCTTGCCTGATTCTTTCGTTTGAGTACTATCGTTTCTAAGCATTGCTAGAGATTAATCTCCGATAGGAAAGATAAAAAGTAATCACAAACACCTTCGTCTCATCATTTGTAATTCCATAATATCTAGTTTCGTTATCATACAATTTATATTATTGTGAGGTGAATTATAATACTAGGTTGTTCTTCGGGATATAAGTCCGGGTTATCAATTGGTTCATGTTCACCTTGATTTATCAAAAGACAGAACAAAAACTCTTGGGTATTTCTGTGGGAGACAGATTTATTCAATCTATAGACTTTTTTGTGTGAGACAGATTTTTTTATCAAGTCTTCGACTTTGGGTCGTAACAACTCTTGGTTGTGGGTGAGATCAGCTAAGGGAATCAAGTGCGTGGTATCCTGCTGGGATCAGAGATGTAAGGAACGCAACTGTACCTTGAATCAGTGTGAGATTGATTAGGTTTTAACTTCAGTTTATTCCGAAGTTCATTGGTAGTAGGCTGGTGTTTGTAATGGCTTAATACAGTGTGGTGTTCAAACTGGACTAGGTCCCGGGGTTTTTCAGCATTTGCGGTTTTCCTCGTTAACAAAATTCTGGTGTCTGTGTTATTTCTTTTTCGCATTATATTTTTTTATATAATTAAAATATCATAGATTGTGCATTAAGATTAATCAATTAGATAATCTAACCTTTGGTTGTTGATTTAAATTGATTGACACTTGAACATTGGTCTTTGGTATCGTTCAAGTTACTCCTCTTATATTCAATCGGGCTCGCAGATTTCTATTTGCTGATTGCATATTGAATTAAGAGTTAGAGATATAAACTCTTTGATATACTTTTCTCTAGATTAAGTCTGACTGTCTAGTTGATTCTCTAGAAAGTATATTGGAGTAAGTACTCTCAGATTGCCAAACGAATTGTTGGGTGTGGTTGTTAGACCCCCGCATTTTCATATTGCACATCATCATTTAGGCATTTCAGATGTGATTCATAATCATTCTCTCGGAACAAATTTTAAGTTAAATCTTCACTGGATACCCCCTCCTCTGAATTTTTTGAAGATAAATATTGATGCTTATTTTAGTACTAATTCCTTGTTAGCTGGTATTGGAATTATAATTCGAAATCATCATGTAGGAGCATATATTCTGGAAAGGGCAACAGTAAAAAGAGCAATCAATATACATTAGGCTGAAGCTTGGGATTTGTTGGAAGCTATGTAAATGACAAAAGTTAATGTTTGGTCTCGTGTTATATATGAAACAAATAATCTTGCTATAAGTTCTTATTTACAGCAACAATCTGTTCTTTCTCCTTTAGAAAGTATGCATTTACTTAGAAACTGGGTGAATATTTGTAATGTTAATCCGGTGTGGTCTTGTGTGTTTGTATATAAAACCTGTAATAAAGTTGCAGATGCTTTAGCTAAGGTAGCTCGTAAACATAATTTATGTGGAGAATGGTGCTTTCATCCACATGAAATGTTGGTTTCTCACATAAATCATGATGTAACATATTTGAATGTTTAATAAATGTATGTTTTAAAAAGAAAAAAAAAAAAAAAAAAACTCTCAGACCTTACCCTCTTACACCGTTTTCAACCCTTTATATAGGCACAATGCAACAATGAATGACAGCTCATCACATTTTACTAGCTTCGCTCGTCGAGAGCCTTCACTGTAGCTTACTAGATGAAGGGTTAATCTTCGTCATTTGTAACTTCGCTAGTCAGCCTCTCCGAGCTGGTCTTCGTCAGATTCGTCGCTTTTACTCTGATCTTCGTCGAATGATATCTCTCCACCTATCCCGTCAGACTTTACAGGACGCCAATCTAACCGTTCCAACTTCTTCGCCCACTCATTTATTTCCCAACTACTCAATTCAAACTTGAACGTTTTTTTTTGTTAGTGCTTTACACATGTTTTGATCTTGTGGAATGAGTAGATATCTCGAGAGCGGGAAATACACTACTCAAGTGTGTGTCAAGAGAGCAGGAAATGCAGATGCAGAAATAAATTATACAAACAACCCTGATTATGATTAGAGTTAAATCAAGGAATTTAGATTAACTTAATGTTGCTTAGGTGTCATGTTGACTAAGCATGACTCACCTAGTGAGGTGTCATCCAACTAATGATGGAAAGGTTGAATGACACATAGCTACTCAAGTAATGACTAAGCCCTCTTCTAGCCTCTTTCATATATATATATATATATATATATATTCAGAATTTTCTGATTTCCATTAATTAGGCAAGAGGAAAATAGAAGTAGAAGCAAAAGCTAAGTCATTAACCTTATTCAGTTTTGATATACTTTTATTTCCTTCTACAAAACATGTATTTTGTTGTGTATTATGTTATTGTATAGCTCTTATTCATGTTTCCTAATTCAGAAGTAACTTGTAGTGACTGTGTTTATTGTTATAGTCATATTAATGTTATATCCAAATCGGAACAAAAAAAAATGATTTATTCTAGTTTCTACTATGAATTAGTAGTTGTATATAAGCGTTTTCTAGATTGTAGAATATGAGAATGCTATGGTAATATCTTTTCAGCATATGGGTATTTATATGATCATGTTTATGCTACTAAATGATGGTTATGAAGCTGAAATTCCAACAGTTACAACTTAATTTTTTTTCTTCAAGAGAATGTTTTTCTATTTGCTTTAAAAAAAAAACCCTTAATTATGATTTATATTAATAATATAGAAAAAAGTATAAATAGAGCATCTCTGTCAACTGGGAAAATTAATCCCTAACACCTTATTTCCTAGCTGATTCTAGAGTCACCTCTATTGACCTTTAGGTCTACGACTAAAAAGACTTCGCTTGGGGACTTGTGAAGCCAGGTCCGACTATCTTTACCTTGATATTTCGTGAATCCTGATCTTGCTTTCTGTTATCGAGGTTTTCGTAATCTCTTTATTCGTCTCAGAGTTTGTGATTACTCAAGATAGATATCTAAAGATTGATCTTAGTTGATCTTTGGATGATTGTTCTTGAGAGGTGGTTAAGAATCTAGACTTCTCTTTGGGAGTCGTAAGTTACGGATTTGTGAGGTTTGCTATTGGAAACATATTTCCACACCTTGATATTTGACTTAAACGGAAATCAAATAGGCTTATCTGTTAGAGGAACATTGGCATCAAAAGTATTCACTTTGGCTGAAACAACCCTTAGTGAAAAAGCGAGGGTCTAACAACCTCACCCTATATTTCGCTTAGCAATCTGTATTGACTAACTCCAATATACTTTCAAGAGAATCAACTATAAATTTAGACTCAATCTTAAGAAAAGTATATCAAAGAGTTATATCTCAATTTCTCAATTCAATCTGCAATCAAACAAATAAGAATTTGCGAGCCTGATTGAATATAAGAGAAATAACTTGAACGGTACCAAAGACCAATGTTCAAGGATCAATCAATTTCAAAATCAACAACCAACGGTTGAATTTACCAATTGATCGATTCAACGCACAACCTGTGATATTTCAGTTATATAACAAAATATAATGCGGAAAAGAAATAACACAGACACCAGAAGTTTTGTTAACGAGGAAACCACAAATACGAGAAAACCCCTGGACCTAGTCCCGATTTGAACACCACACTTGTATTAAGCCGCTATAGACACTAGCCTACTACAAAGCTAAATCTCGTCCGGAATGTAGTTGAGCCCTAATCAATCTCACCTTTGATCAAGGTACAATCGCGTTCCTTACGTCTCTGATCCAAACAGGATACTACGCACTAGATTCCCTTAGCTGATCTCACCCACAATTAAGAGTTGCTACGACCCAAAGTCGAAGACTTGATAAACCAATCTGTCTCACATAGAAAAGTCTATTGAATAGATAAATTTGTCTCCCACAGATATACCTACGAGTTTTTGTTCCGTCTTTTGATAAATCAAGGTGAACAGGAACCAATTGATAACCCGGACTTATATTCCTGAAGAACAGCCTAGTATTATCAATTACCTCACAATAATCTTAATCGATTAACGAAACAAGATATTGTGGAATCACAAACGATGAGAGGAAGATGTTTGTGACTACTTTTCAATCTTACCAATCGGAGATATAAATCTCAAGCCAATCTTACGATTGCACTCAATTACAATAGAAAACAGCTAGATCAGATCACGCAACTACAGAGAAAATATTTGGGTCTGGCTTCACAATCCCAATGACGTCTTTAAGTCGTTAACCTACATGGTTTCGTGAAAAACCTAAGGTTAAAGGAGAATCGACCCTAGGTTATACAACTAGTATCACATAGGAGGTGTAGGGATTAGGTTTCCCAGTTGCTAGAGTTCTCCTTTATATAGATTTTGAATCAGGGTTTGCAATCTAAGTTACCTTGGTAACAAAGCATTCAATATTTACCGTTAGATAAAAACCTGATGATACAAGCTAACATCTTTCAACCGTTAGATCGAACTTAGCTTGTTATACACAAATGAAATGTACCTTCATTTAGGTTTAACTAACCGTACCTAAACGTGTACACTTAGTCGGTTCAACAATAGTTAACCATTGGTTAGCCATATGAGCACTTTCATATCAACCTTATTCATCTTTACCATAACTAGTTCAAATGACTCAAATGAACCTAGTTAGAGAGTTGTTCAATTGCTTAGATCTCATAGAAGTATACAATACACAATTGAAGCAAAATCGATTTTGATTCACTCGAATCAATTCATGAACATTATAGCCACGGTGCCAAAGATTGCATTCCTTATTATACAGTAAAACCTCTATATAAGAATACTTTATAAGGGAATAAACTCCATATATAAATAAAAAATTCTGGTCCCAATTAAGCTTAATATATGTAAAAATTACCTCTATATAAGAATAAACTCTGTATAAGAATAATTTTATATAGTCCCAACAATATTCTGAAACAGAGGTTTTACTGTATAAGTGTTATAGTCCATGAACAAACCGATTTTAGAAAGTAACCTGCTTAAGAATGCAAACGGGAACGCATACTTAAGTAGACGGATTGAGTTTGTTTTTTACTTTCAAACTCCATCATATTTTCTCGGACGTGAAACTTCCGTCAGTATGCGTACAGGTACGCACACTTACCCAGATTTCCAACAACTGCCATTATGCGTACGTGTACGCATACTTTAGGTTCCGGTTTTGGACTTTTACACAAATGTGAGAACACACTATGTGTATATCCAAACATGGTTACTTGTTCTAAACTATCATTTCAATCATTGAAACTTTCTTAGAGGATGTTAAAATAGTTGTTATCCACAAACTATTAGCATCAAAGTGATTTTCAAGTTATTGAAATAATCAACATGACTTTCGTCACGAGTAAAGATGAACTTGGCTAAAGCAAAGCTTACCAACACATATTTCGAGAAATAGATAAGCGAGATAAACTCGGCTTGAAATAGCAAATGTGTATAATTGAAGTCCATATAGCAATACGACTCTTGTCTCAAATATGAGATATAGTAGATAGACTTTTGAGTGATAGATAAGTTCAAGTCTCCACATACCTTTTGTTGATGAAGTTCCACAAATTTCCTTGAGTAGTTATTCGTCTTCATTTGATGAACGACGTAGAGTCTAAAGCTCAACTACACTTACTATCATATCTGAGGTACTTCATGACCAAAAGACTAACCATATGTATTTGTAGTGTGAACTACACATTAATTCTCCCCCTTTTGTCAATAAAATTCGCAAAAATACGAAATTTAGTGGGATCCTAATGAAATTTCCATAGAGATACTTCATGACCAAAATAAAAGCACATATCAACTTTTTTAGATGCAATCATATAGCCGAAACTAAATGCATTCATAAAGGAGTTTATAAAGATACAAGATAACCCCTATAATATTCCACGGCCGCACTCCCCACAAAGATTTAGCAATTAAGCACAAGTTCAATTAAGAACTCTCCCCCATAAAATGTCATTCCCGAAAGAACAACAAGAGCGACCTTACTTTCACAAGAAAAGAAAGATTTCTTTGGACATTAACAAATCACATGAAACATGAATTTGTATCCAAAAATCTCAATTAAATTAACCACAAGAGAACCCATGATTAATTTAATCGAAAATGCTCACATAAGAAAACTTACGGAGCCGCACAGTATTTACATAAAGATATGGATCAGGGAAGATCAATATTGCGGAATCAACAAAGATTCATTCTATTTTTCATCACTATTTGCACAATGACATATAATAGACTTTAATCTTTGTAAGCAAAAGTTCATCCTATCTCCCTTAATATTTGCACAATGACATAATAGGCTTATCTTTTGTTTGTCAAAAGTTCATTAAATCTTTTATCAATACTTGCATAATGACATATGAAAGACTTAACTTTTGACCACGTATGGGACAATCATAGTTCACGAACGCAAACACACATATCCCATAACAAGTTACAATATATAAAACCATAAAGATTAATACTGCAAAATCATCTTCCAAATAAACTTAAGAATTTAAATAAATAAATCTAAAAACATTGCAAGATGAAAATCGTTGGAAATAGCTATGTGTACTCACAATAATTGTTATTCCAAACCCTAGTTATCCTTCTTAAAACATAAGAATAAATTCTCATAAGAAGTTTCCTAGACATTAAGACCTTTGAAAAATTCTTTATCGTCCCCGAACTCCTCGTCGTCAACATCCATTGGGACATAAGGTTCATGATGATAGGAGTTGATATCAACAAACCTTATTGACTGATGCCGAACCAGGGCCTTCTAAATTTCAAGAGTCCTAAACACAAAAGCCTAATTTGCTGCACTTCCTTTCTTAATTCCTTCAATTCTTCTAGAACACCAGAAAATTTCTAAAGATTTGAAGGGACGGCCCTTGGTTTTCTCACATTCCTCTTTTTTCTTTTCAAATTTGAGTGAACATGAGGAATGTCTTTTTCTTTCATGATTGATGGCTTAACAATCAGATTAATATCTTTTCCATCAGAAGTTATGATGCTTGGAATCTCCATAACAATATGGGTTTGTGAGAGGAATTTCTCAGAACAAGCTCTACAAGAAAACTTGTGATAAAAAAAAATTCTTAAAGAAGGAAAAAGAAATGTAGGGTTACGGAACCTTTATACACTTAAAGGATTCATGTACGCACAACTCTTACCCTAAAAATGTAGAATTGTCTATTTTAACCCTCTTTTATTGATAGAACTAAGAAGAGTCTTTTCAATATCTATTAGATATGAAAAGATGGAAGAATTCCAAAACCGTAAAAACAGATCAACAACAAAACCAAGAAAGAACACCATTTCTAAAGCCTGTAGGGTGTCAACTCTTGTTTCTTTTGAACCAGGCGCGTGAGACAAGACACTTAACCAACATAATTACATTGTGCTGGGGTGAACAACAATCTGTCCACCATACCTTTCTTGAATGGAATTCCTAGTTCTCTGTTTCCCAGACTGTTCAGACCGATATCTTTTTCTTAATGGTCTAGACACATCTTTGGAAATTAACTTCTTTGAAGAGGGATAAGATTATTGTTTATGGGTGAAAACTATTCCTGCCGGATTTGGTAATTTGGGGCGTGTGGATGAGGAATGAATCTAAACCCCTAAACAAATGCACTACGCGGTGAGTGCTTGTAGATTCGGAAATCAATCTGTGCAAGTCCGGCCTAAACCAAGAAATGGCCGTTCCAGACTTGTTTCGGTCACAAAGTGAAGGAGATGGGGTTGATCTTAGGGAGGGAAGCGAAGAAGGTGTTGAGATTGTGAAGGTGTTGGCTTGCTTATGACTTGTAACAGAAAGCTGAACCGGCTACAGGATGCAAGCTATCAGTTCCGGTGTTTTGTATTAACACTTGGTTTCTGTTTTTTGTCTGGACTTGCTCTGTTTGGGCGCACGAATTAGGATAACCAACCATGGTTGGTCCTGACCGATTGGTCAGGTATGTAGGCGGGGCCACGGTGATTGTGTTGACATGCTCTGGGCCCTTTGAATCTACATCTACACCCTCCATCTATACCTACGAAGATGGATGGTTGAGACATTTTGCGACACATGTAATATGCCGCAAACCCTAATTTAGGGTTTTCCGCCCATCTTGCTATGGTTTGGATGTTTTGGCAAGCTAGGCCAATTCTGGAGGGAGGCCAACCATGCGGGGTCCGCGTTGGTTCGGTAGTGGATATTCCATACCTGCTTGGGGGTGATGGAATTGATCTGGGTCATCCAATCATGCTTGTGGAGTTGGATGACTGTGATCATATCCGGACTGATACAGTCAGTCCGGATGCTCAATCGGGCTAGTATAACACACCGAGAGGGGATCAATCGGGCTAGTATAACACACCGAGAGTCAGCCTGTACGGGTATTTCGTACATGGTTTCATTATAATGCTTGGAGGTTCGTGTTGCTCTGTAAGAGCAACACTCAGTCGTCATGCCGCACTGATAATGAGTACAGGAAATACAAGGCTGATTGCGTATTATTTAATAATGCTAGAAATTCACAGGGTATATGGGATTGTTGCTACATGCTCCAACCTGGATGAATTTCGTGTATTCACGAAGAATGGGATTGTTGCCACATGCTCCATTCTAGGTGAATTAAGTGAGGAGTATCCAACACTTATTGATGGCCTTATCTTTTACAAGATGTCAGCGCATAGTTTTCTGGCTTTTACAATTTTAACCTTAAATGAAATTCCACCATCAACATTAAGTCCCCTACCTAGCACATAATGGTCACACTATTGTGGGGTAGGCATGAGATGGTGACAAATTTTGTACATTGAAATGACCAAGCTAAGGTGAATATATATTTACGGATAGGCCGACATCGTCAGGCGTTGCCCTGGAACTGGTTGGTCCTGATCGAGGTTGTGAAGGAAATAGGACTTGATCTGGTGAGTCGCTTTGGTTCCCCTTGTGTATATCCGAGCTTGGTCCCTTCCTTGGGTCAGGTGTACTCCCTTTCATCACACACAGCTTTCCTCAGATGTATCTGATAAGCATCGTTGATTGTTATCCCGAATTGGTAGCCTTTATAGGTGGTAAGTAAAGACTTCTTTTCTCCTGGGATTCTTTCGACTTGCGAGATTATAAAGAATCATCTCACGCAGTCATTTATTCTGTATCTCAGGTACTGCTCCGCACTTATCTAATCTCCTGATTGACTGATCGATTGATTGATTGATGATTTTTTTTTTTGTGTGCTTGTAACCTCTTCTCCTTTGCAGTTTATCATGGAAGCGGTGGACGATCATTCTGTCGCTTCTCCATAAAGAAGCTTCGAAGTTGACAAGCCCGAAACCCATGCGCATGAAGAAGTAATGACTAAGATTGATCTTCCACTTCGTGAAGTCGGCCATGCTATACGGGGGATGTCTATCCTGCACTGCGTATTTCCGGGGGCGCATGTCTGTGCGCTTTCGAGTGCGATTGACATGGAGGAGCGGTGGAGGCACGAGGAAGCGTTGCAAGTACTGGTAAGCGCAAGGGCAGAGAGATATGCAGCGCGGTTGAAGAGGCGGAGGGTTGAGCATAAACATCCTCTGAATGAAGATAAGTGTGATTACCCAATCTAGGACGGCGTGATAATTCTTGACTCCGACACAGAGGAACCTGAACATCTGAAAGCAATTGGTACGACTCCTAATGTTGATGCGCTCTTTAATGCTCCCGCTGATGATGTTGGGATGGAGTGCGCTGCTGCGGAGATGTCTGATGCAGAAGTTGAGGTAGATTCGAAGGGAGGAGCATCAACAGGTGATGGCGCTGACGAACCTCGACGGTGGTGCGAGCGATGTCGATCCTCTTGACGACTAGAACCTCTTTTCTTCTTTTTCCGCTTTCCAAGTATATTCCGTACATTTGAACATCTTCCTTGTATTCAGTGGCAGCCGAGTTCAAGGTTTTCTATTTGATTGTTTGAATAAAGGTTTTTTTTTTTTATGACCCTTTGTCAAGACTGCAACTGTGTTCCTGATGTAAAATCTTCTTGGCCTTGCTGGGGTGAATGGCTCAAAGCTTCTTCCCTTCCCGCACATATCTTTTCCCTCAACTCTTTTCAGGATGTTTTTTGTTTAGGGTTTCTTTCCTGACCTGCTCTAGTGGGTTGATTTAGGATGGGCTTTGTGTCTTTAGGAGTAAAGAGGTTCTCAGGTGGAAATAACACCTCAATTAATTTGAAAATCGAAAACCTTAATTATGAATGCAAGTATTGCAATCATTCTCTAGAGGAATTACAAATATGATGTGGAATTGTAAAGGGAAACACGCCGGAGGAAGTAGCACAGCGTTTTAAAGTGTATAGGATGCTGGAAAGTGATAGCACAGCGTCTTAGGTACGGTAGGGTTTGAGCCATCGTGAGTGAATTGTTACGCCTTCTAGTTTGTCAGCGTTGATGAGTTTGCAGTAGCCGCCTAGGATGACATCTGCTACCAGGTATGGTTCATCCTCCTTCTCGGTGGCTGAATTGGGTGAGGTATCCATTCTCACTGTAATGCTTCCGACATTGAATGCGGTTGTCTTCGTTACTAAGTCCCCAATTCCAAATGGGTTTGGGCGTGTTTACGTCGGGGTCTTGGTTTTGTCGTCTTTGATCGAGACAGCTTCTAGACTCCTGATATCAACCTTATTCGTATAAGCACTTTCATATCAACCTTATTCATCTAGCCATATGAGCACTTTCATATCAACCTTATTCATCTTTACCATAACTAGTTCAAATGACTCAAATGAACCTAGTTAGAGAGTTTTTCAATTGCTTAGATATCATAGAAGTATACAAGACACAATCGAAGAAAAATCGATTTTGATTCACTCGAATCAATTCTTGAACATTATAGCCACGGTTTGCAAAGATTGCATTCCTTATTATATAAGTATTTTAGTTTATGAACAAACCGATTTTAGAAAGTAACCCGCTTAAGTATGAAAACGGGTACACATACTTAAGTAGCCGGATTGAGTTTGTTTTTTACTTTCAAACTCCAGCAGAAATTCTCGGACGTGAAACTTCCTCCAGTATGCGTGGACGCATACTTTAGGTTCCCGGTTATGGACTTTTACACAAATGTGAGAACACACTATGTTTATATCCAAACATGGTTACTTATTCTAAACTCTCATTTAAATCATTGAAACTTTCTTGGAGGATGTTAAAATAGTTGTTATCCCCAAACTATTAGCATCAAAGCGATTTTCAAGTTACTGAAATAATCAACATGACTTTCGTCACGAGTAAAGATGAACTTGGCTAAAGCGAAAGCTTACCAACACATATTTAAAGAAACAGATAAGCGAGATAAACTCGGCTCGAAATAGCAAATGTGTATAATTGAAGTCTATATAACAATACGACTTTTGTCTCAAATAGTAGATAAAGTAGATAGACTTTGAGTGATAGATAAGTTCAAGTCTCCACATACCTTTTGTTGATGAAGTTCCACAAATTCCCTTGAGTAGTTCTTCGTCTTCATTCGATGAACGCCGTGGAGTCTAAAGCTCAACTAAACTTACTATCCTAATCCGGGACATATCTATAAGTAGACTAGAAATAAAGACTTATAGTTTGGCAACTAAACTTGACAAAAAAGATTGAGATAGAAACGCTTGCGAGTTCGACCGAGCAATGCTCTAACACTTAGGATATAAAGGACGTCATCTAAGAGAACCAAGTACGCAGAACCATGCGAGGTTCAAGAGACGTAAGGAGCGCGACTGTAACTGAATCGCTTGGAAGGTAGATTCCGTCTCAGATACATTCCAGTCCAAAGTCCGATAGTAGGCTAGTGTCTCTAGCGGATTAATACAATATGGTGTTCAATCTAGACGAGGTCCCGGGGTTTTTATGCTATTGTGGTTTCCACGTTAACAAAATTCTTATATGTGTGCTTTTTACTTTTCCGCATCTTTTGATTGTTAAAATTATTATATACGTTCATACTCCTATCAAAATTAAAAAGTTGGGTGTATTTGGTATCCCATGCATTTTCAATTGGTATTAGAGCAGGTTCGTGTATTCGGTGTAACAACCAACATGGCGATCCCTTGCTTTGATAGGAGCAAATGACCGTGTGTCAATCCGTCAAAAATAATTTCACTTTCTTACGCACTAAATTTAAATGAAGCACAAGGTAAGGAAGAGTTCGTATCCACAGAGAGGCGTTTGTTGTTATGTAAATTTCAGTTTCTAAAGTAACCCAAGGTATGTTTGTTGTTTAAGAACTAAAAAAAATAGTTGAAAGCAAAGTAAATAATTTGAGAAATCAATAAGGAGAAGATATTGGTCAAGGGATAGTATCATTCACAAACATGTATTTTCATCAATGATTAGAATTGGTATTTTAATCTCGTATTTATTAAAAGTCCTAGGATATCTTGATCGCAAGTATAACCCGTTAATTCCCTGTTTTCATCACAACCACATTAAAAGATGCTTATGTGAATTCTTCGTCGAAAGCAACCTAAAGTGTAAAAGCACAATTAAGTTTAACTCCCTAAAAGCATTAAGATTTATGGAATAAGACTCATCAATGCAAACGAATGTGTAAAAGCACTAGACGTTTTAACAAAAGTTATGATTCACTTGTGACTAGTAGGATGTATCACTACAAGCACTAACCACAATTATGCTACTTAGAATCGGGGATAAACAACTTTTTCAGTATTGAAAACCCTAATATAGCTCTAGAGATGAACACAAAATCGGATTGATTCCGGACTCAACCTAACAAGTTTTCAAATCTTATAACACTATTAATTGTGAATCACAAACAATAATTACCGAGACAAAACTAATTCATTGAATCAAAAGCATGTTGAGAAATCAACTTTTATCCCATAACCAATAAGGTGTTTAGCTACTCATAGCTATGGAGTTCATCATCATCAATATTCAATAATAAACAAGGAAGAAGAAGAACAAAACCAAACCCTAGAAGCGTAAACAAAAGTGGCTCTCCAAAAATTCCAAGCAAAAAGATATCCCATAAGTTGTAGAAGTCCTTCCCTTTTATAGCTTTCTCCAACTTCTAAAATTAGGTTTAGTCTTCAAAGTCCATTAGGTGAGAGTCCACCAAGCCCACAAGAATGAAAAACCCGTGTAGAAAATACGCCCCGAAAACGGTCGCCGGAAGTCTGGGATTATGGCCGGAAAGTCGCCGGAAATCGGCCCCGGAGACCGGCAAAGTCCGCCCGGTCACCGGTCAACGGGTTGGATCGGTCGGGTCAACGGGTCAACTCGGTCGGACCGAGTCGGGAGAGTCAACTCGGTCAGACCATGATTCGGATGTGAGTCAGTGTGAGTCGGTGATTACGGTTAGCTAACTGGATTGTCGAGCCAAAACCGGTTGCTGTGCCATTGACAAAGCTTGCACTCCTTGTGCTTCACCAAAGACATTTCCGGCCATGATGGCTATGCATCTTTCAACTCGGCTCCGTAATCCCAGCTTCATAATAAAATCTAGCCAACATACACCAGTTGCAACTGAATCTGAGCTTTCAACTTGAATCCCAAACTCTATTTCATGAACTCCAAACACCAACAATTCTGATATACAAAGACCTTCTCATCTAGGCACTACTTGCTCTCACAAGTAATAACACCAAAGAATACCAACCAAATTTATCTGCCATAACATCCAGTTCTTCGCCACTTCGCAATCAACAAAGAACTCCTCGATCCACCAAACAACTCTCTCCAATGCCATCATATCACCCCCGGCTTCAAACATTTCTCAATCCCATCGCTCAATGACCACGGCTTCTTCTCATCTGTGTAACTCCATCTGGCTTCAGATATTAGCAGCACCAAGCTTGTCTAGCTGCTTCTCCATCCCAGCTCCCTGGTTCTGCAACATCACCTGCTGTTAATTCACACACACACAGCTCTCTGGAAAATCAGACCTGCCATCTCCTTGTAATTCCCTGACCTTCACTGACAGAACCCATGCCAGCCATTTCTCTGTCTTAAGCTCAGGCCAACCTAGCACCAGCTCAATCATCAACCACAGTTCACACAGATCTTTCCCCCTGAATAACCATTGCCATCCAGTCCAGTCTTAACCCTGAACCTGCAATATCTGCCATAGCAATGCAAACTGCTAGGCAAATCAACCTGTGCACAATTTCCTTGAATAGACTCAGTTTGCATTGCTTTTGGGCTCCATAAAAAATCATCAAACAAGCCACCACACCTTCCACAGCCATAACTACTGGCAATTCCATCTCAAAGCCACTTATCAACACCACCTCGAGCCATCTTCAATCTGAGTACACCTCCTGCGACTTGTGCTTCTCTGCATCGGCTCTTTCACCTTAGCTTGACACCCAACCATGAACCAATGCATCTCAACCTCGTTCCAGTGCATTATTTCCCATTTCAAACACCACCTAGAGCTGAACTGCAGTTTCATAACCACTGTAACAAAGCCAATTCAGTACACAGTTTCATCTGCATATCACACCCATTTTCATCTCCTGGCTCTAATAGCACCACAAACCCTGAACCATGAGCTGCAACCAAGACAGATCAACACATGCCTAGCTCGATTTGCCTTGATTGAGCTACACACTCTCATCCGAACCAACATAGCAAATTCCACCGCAATGACACCACCAAGTCATAAGCCTCATCACCTCTTGGCCATTCCCCCGCAATCATTCATCCTAATGCCGCTTCAAGCCACCTGCAATTAAATGCCATCAACAATTCCAACCGCAATTCCTCACTTCCACCTTGAGTTCCGGGATCAATCACCGGTCCCCATTAGCCAAAGTCACCACCGCCTTGCCCATAACACAACCACCAACTTCTCAAGCTCTAATCTCGATTCAATTCAACCTTTACCCCTCGGTTTGGTCTCGGCAATCACAAAGCAACAGGTTTCTCGTTCTCATTGAATTTCTCCATCTTCTTCCCCGGAAAGTGCAAGCATCAATAACCCATCTTGAATCTGTTCCAGTTCCACCAATTCAACCACCAAAGTCGATCTTCTCTAGCATCTCACACATCACATTGTTTTGGCAGCAATCTTCACACCTTTTCCAAAATTTCAATTAAACTCATAGACCTTCTTCATCTCGATCCGCTCCACAGAAACTCTTTAATCAAATCCACAAATCACCATCATCGATTCACAAAGAGCCCTAGTTCAAATCTCAGTTCACGCACTGATCATTTCTCTCTTTGTTCTTTAACAGAGAGCTTCATCATCGACCTTCAACAGCGAAACCCCTCCTGTGATTCACTCATAAGCCAAACCCTTCAATTCACTCGATTAACAGCAGCCATAGTTCCCTCTCTCAGTTTCAGGTGAAAAATAAAATCGAGAGAGAAAACTCTCTTCTCTGGTTTCTAGGTCGTGTAGGAAATGAGCTGGTTAACTCCACTCAAGCAAAGTAGCTAAGGGGTACTCAAATAACTATAAGCACCCACGCTTCTGATAAAGGCCACCTCCAATTGCTTTGGCTTGTCGGTTCCAGGTAACCGACAGCCTAATTCTCTTCCGCTCCCTTGCCGCGTCTCAACCTGCTCCACATATAGCTCGCCTGTGAGATGACAATTTCGCCCTTTAGCTCAATTTGGATAATTTCTTCTTCTTTTCCTCCGTGCGACTCCATTGCACCTATAGAACTCAAAAGCACGCGTAAAGTACATAATTCACAAGAAAAATAGCAAAGACAGCATAAACTCGAGATAGTAAATACGGTGTATTCTACACCTATCAGATTCCCCCACACTTAGACTTTGCTAGTCCTCGAGCAAATCAAACAAAACAATAAAAATACAACAACTCCGTGTCGCCGAGGCTACGGTTAATTTTAGCATAAATAACAAGCCTTTAAACCCCTAGGTGTCCCTAGTGGACGAGTTATAGTCTCGTGAAGGTTTACAAGAGGTCTACCTACAAAACCTATATTTCAAACTCCGGTCATTCGTGACAAATCGAACGAATCCAAAATGACTACGGGAGGAGGTACCTTGCAAATTCAATTCAAATATTAGTAAATAAACTCTAATTAGATAGTTGAACAAGCCACAACACTCGGAAACTAACAAACCACAATCACAATGAAAGATTAAGAAGATGGATAAAGATGTAGATGTTGGCGAATATTCTCAAGTGTTCGATGTTTCCCATATCTGTCTGAAGGTCACTGCTAAGATGAACCTAATCCTATTGGATTGAGCTACTTCGTGCTGAATGCTACATCAAATCAATTGGCATATACAAGGGAACCAAAAGTGACTTTATTCAACACAATAATTTTTATTTTTTATTTTTTTTTTTTTTTATGATTGGATCAAACTGGATCCAATTTCTTTTTTTTTTTAGACGGCATGATTAGATCTTTTGGATCCAAGCGCATGCTTCTTGTCGAACAAGTACATGATAGTTGCCTTGGATCCTGCATTCCACGCTTGTTTAGGCGACGGAGACGGGGACTACGTTTCACACATCTTGCTATTCCCAAGTGTCTTTTTATTCCGTTTTGGTCTAATTGGTCGGTCTTTTTTTTTTTTTTTTTTCATAAATTTTTCATTTTTTTTTTTTTTTTCTTTTTTTTTTTTTTTTCTTTTTCTAGTAACTCAATCACTCTATTTCATCCTAGCAGTAATAACACGTCGATGTTTAGTGACCCACCAAAGCACTTAGAGAACAATAGATAAATATGGAAAATAAAAAATAGAATGTGATATGGTGATATTCCGAGATATGGTAACAACTATCATGTTAATTTGTGATTTCTGAGCTATGTTCGTCCCTTTTAGTTAATTGGTTCCTCAACTCCTGCATTCAAAATGGTTTCATCCACTAATGGTGTCATCCTAAAGGCACAAGTTCTAGATTTCGGACTTCAAAAAGCACAAATTTTTCTGTTTTTCTATTTTTCTGATTTTTTTTTTTTTTATATAAAACAAACTAAAACATATAAATGCTCCCCCACACTTAAACTTTACATTGTCCTCAATGTAAAATTGAATCATCCAACGTAAGTTAAGGTGGGAAATCCTAGCAAGAAATCAGCAAAAACAAAATAAAAACAAAACAAGAAAAACTAAAAACAAGAAAAGAAATAAATACAAGACAAGAAATACTCATCCTTTGGGTTGCCTCCCAATTAGCGCTTGGTTTAAAGTCGTCAGTTCGATTATCTCCTTGCTTCCTATGACTCCTCCAGAGGGAGCACATCCACAAAGTTAACTCCTTCCACCACTTCGGAAGTGAAGTTCTCATAATATGGTTTCAACCGGTGCCCATTAACTTTAAGTTCTTTCCCGTAGCTATGCTACGAATTTCCATTGCACCATGAGAAAACACATTAGTAACAATAAAAGGTCCGATCCATCGTGACCTTAATTTACCCTAAAATAAATGCAAGCGAGAATTAAACAAAAGCACTTTCTGCCCAATGCAAAATTGTTTCCTAGAAATCATGTTATCATGGAATGCTTTCGTCTTTTCTTTGTAGATCCGTGAACTTTCAAATGCATCATTGCGGAGCTCTTCTAGCTCTTGGAGTTGTAACTTCCTTTGCTTTCCAGCCCCATCCATCTCCATGTTGCATTGCTTAATAGCCCAAAACGCCTTATGCTCAATTTCCACGGGTAAGTGACAAGGTTTACCATACACAAGCCTAAAAGGAGACATTCCAATAGGTGTTTTATATGCGGTTCTATACGCCCACAAAGCATCATTAAGTCGCATGCTCCAATCCTTCCTTGTCGGGTTCACCGTCTTTTCTAGAATGGATTTCACCTCTCGGTTAGACACCTCGGCTTGTCCATTGGTTTGGGGATGATAAGGTGTTGCAATCTTATGCGACACATTATACTTCCTTAACAAGCTTTGCAAGAACCTGTTTTTGAAGTGAGAACCCCCATCGCTAATTATCGCCCTTGGAATGCCAAACCTTGCAAAAATATTAGCTTGCACGAAATCAAACAACTTTAGAATCATTAGTTGGGGTGGCTTTAGCTTCCACCCATTTCGAGACATAATCAACCGCAAGTAAGATATAAAAATTCCCATGGGAGTTGACAAAAGGCCCCATAAAATCAATACCCCATACATCAAAAACTTCAATAAATTGAATAAAAGTTTGTGGCATTTGATTTCGACACCTAGATTGCTTAGGTTCTTTGGCACCTATCACAAGTTGTACAAAATATATGTGCATCCTTAAACAAAGTTGGCCAATAAAAACCACTTTCAAGTACCTTGTGCGCGGTTCTCTTACTCCCAAAATGTCCTCCGCAAGCATAAGAGTGACAAAAAGACAAGATAGAGTTAAATTCAGATTCGGGCACGCACCTTCGTATTACTTGGTCACTACCATGTTTCCATAAGTATGGATCATCCCATATGTATTGGTTCCCTAACCTCTTAAGTTTGTCCCTCTCAAAGACGAGATAATTTCTGGGATTTGTTTAGAAACTAAGTAATTCACAATATCGGCATACCATGGTTCTCCAAAGGCAATCGAGAAAAGTTGCTCATCCGGGAAACTTTCACGCAGCGGGATAGTCTCCTTGTCCACAGCAAGTCGGCTCAAGTGATCCGCAACGGTGTTCTCAATCCCTTTCTTGTCTTTGATTTCAATATCAAACTCTTGCAAGAGTAAAATCCACCGTATGAGCCTCGGTTTCGCCTCTTTCTTTGTAAGCAAGTACTTAAGCGCCGCATGATCGGAAAAGACAACAACTTTTGTACCAATTAGATAAGAGCGAAACTTTTCTAAAGCAAATACAATGGCTAATAACTCCTTTTCAGGTGGTGGTGTAGTTTTGTTGAGCCTCATTTAACGTTCTAGAAGCATAATAGATAGCATGAGGAAGCCTCCCCACACGTTGCCCAAGCACCGCACCAACCGCATAATCACTAGCATCACACATGAGTTCAAACGGCTTACTCCAATCCGGTGGTTTAATGATAGGGGCTGAAATCAAAAGCTCTTTCAAACGATTGAATGCCGCCATACATTTCTCATCAAAGTCAAAAACCACATCTTTTTGCAATAAGTTACATAGTGGTGACGCTATTTTGGAAAAGTCCTTGATGAACCTACGATACAAACCTGCATGACCAAGAAAAGAACGTATCTCCCTCACCGTAGTGGGAGGGTTAGAGCACGAATAAGGTCTATCTTAGATTTATCGACTTCCAAACCTTTAGAAGATATTATATGGCCTAAAACTATGCCATGAGTTACCATGAAATGGCACTTCTCCCAATTTAGCACAAGATTTGTTTCAACACATCGTTCAAGGATTAGAGACAAATTGTTCAAGCAAAGGTCAAAAGAATCACCAAAGACACTAAAGTCATCCATGAACACTTCGATTATGTTTTCAACATATTCCGAAAAGATACTCACCATACACCTTTGAAAAGTAGCCGGGCATTGCATAGGCCAAAAGGCATCCTTCTATAAGCAAAAGTACCGGAAAGGACAAGTGAAAGTGGTTTTCTCTTGGTCCTCCGGTGCTATCACAATCTGATTATAACTTTGAATAGCCATCAAGAAAGCAATAGTAAGAGTGTCCGGCTAAACGTTCAAGCATTTGATCAATAAAAGGTAAAGGAAAGTGATCTTTTCTAGTGGTGGCATTCAATTTTCTATAATCAATACAAACCCTCCAACCGGTTTGCACACGAGTTGGGACAAGTTCATTCTTATCATTCTCCACCACCGTCACACCCGATTTCTTTGGTACTACTTGCACTGGCTTACCCACTTGCTATCGGATATGGGGTAGATAACACCCACTTCCAAAAGCTTGAGTATCTCCTTTTCACAACTTCCATCATGGGAGGATTCAAACGGCGTTACGCGTCCCTTTTAGGCTTTGCATCATCCTCCAAACGAATTTTGTGCATACAAACGGCAGGGCTAATACCCTTGATATCGGCAATTGTCCATCCTATGGCCGTCTTGTACTTCCTTAGCACCCTTAGAAGTTTTTGCTCCCGTAAATCATTAAGCTTATTAGAAACAATCACAGGTAACTCTTCATTATCACCCAAGTACAAGTACTTAAGGTGGTCGGGAAGAGGTTTCAATTCTAAAATCGGAGATTTAACTATTGAAGGTACAAGCTTTTCATCACTGCATGGTAAAGAAATAAAAGAGATATTATGAGTTTTTGGGCATTCTTGGAGTGAATTAAGATCACCAAGAACTTCCTTGACTTCATTACCACACTCTACACCATTATCTATGGATGTAGTTAACACGGTTTCCAAAGCCTCATCACCGTTTAATTCAAACATTTGTTGTGCCAATGTATCCATCACATCAATGGAGAAACAAGAGTGGACATCGCTAGGATATCTCATCGTCTCGAAAATGTTGAAACGTATTGTCTCTCCATCAAACTCCATAGTTAGCGTTCCCTTATCCACATCAATTATAGTTTTCGCCGTTTTCATGAAGGGACGCCCAAGAAGCAATGGAAGAGACGAGTCCGGAGCACCTTCATCCATCTCTAACACACAAAGTCCGCAGGAAATACAAGTTGATTAACCCACAAGAACATCCTCAACAATACCCATTGGGTAAACATTAGAGCGATCGGCTAATTGCAATACAATTTCAGCCTTTTTGAGAGGACCAAGATCAAGTGAATTATACATTGACGCATAACATTAACGGAAGCACCTAAGTCCAACATAGCTTTGTTAAAAGTTGTGTTACCAATTTTGACGGGAATGTCGAAACTACCCGGATCCTTGCACTTAAGTGGGAGTTTGTGTTGTAAGATTGCCGAAGCATTATCCCCCACACTAAGCACTTCATTACCTTTGAGCCTTTGTTTGTTGGTACACAAGTCCTTCAACACCTTTGCATACTTTGGAACTTGCTTGATAGCATCAATGAGTGGTATGTTCACATGGATCTTTTTGAGAACGTCTAAAATCTCCTTTTCTAATTCCGCCTTCTTAGAACTTGCAAATCTGCGAGGAAAAGGTAGAGGAGGAACATAAGTAGAAACCGGAGTTTTAGCGTTAGAAATAGGTACCTCGAAGTTTGGGGAGAATCCTCGACTTTCTCCTCCAAAACGAGTTCCTTTGGTGTCTCCACCTTGCCCGAATCGGTAATTTCGGGTTGCACAAGTTGTGTACCGCTTCTCAACGTAATGGCATTGACACCCTCTTTTTGGGTTAATAGGTTGAGAAGGAAGTCTCCCACTATTTTGTGCCTTCAAATTGTTGATATCAACCGCCATGGAGCCCATTTGTGTTTGCAACTCCTTAATAGCACTCTTAGTCTCTTGTTGACTTTCCTTGAACATGGTGGAAATACCTTGCATAAAAGTTTGAAGCTTTGCATCAATATCAACACCTTGAGTTTGCATTGATTGTTGTGCTTGAGGTTGCTGAAATTGTTGTTGTTGTGGTTGAAATCCACTAGGACGGTTGAAAGTAGGTTGTTGAACGGCACCTTGTTTGTTAGTATAGCTAAAATTTGGGTGATCTCTCCATCCCGGATTGTAAGTGTTTGAGTAGGGATCATACCGTCTTTGTTGATTTGGAAAGATCGCATTAGCTTGCTCGTCTTCATAAGATTGAGGAGAAGTTGGTATAACAGCGGATGCAACTTGTTGCAACATTGCTGTCATGTTACCCAATTGTTGACGAAGATCCTCCACCTCGCTCACTTCATTCACCTTTCTTAGAATCACATCCGAACCACGACTCGAGAATTGTTGTGAGTTCGCTGCCATGTTTTCAATCAACTCTCTAGCTTGTGCCACCGTCTTGCTAACTAGTGCACCACCACCCGCAGCGTCAATAAGATTCCTATCACTTGATTGGAGTCCTTCATAGAAGTATTGGATGATCATAGCGTCACTAAATTGGTGGTGAGGGCAGCTTGCAACCAATCTCTTGTACCTTTCCCAACATTCATATAAGGATTCTCCCACGTTTTGCTTCATCCCACAAATTTCTTTGCGAATTTGAGTAGCCTTGGATGCGGAAAATATCTCTCCAAAAAAGAGTTTCTTCAACCCATTCCATGTTGTGACACTTCCGGAGGTAAATAGTACAACCAATCCTTCGCACTATCCATTAAAGAGAAACGGAAAACCTTCAACATTGCACCATCCGCCTCAACATTTCTTTGGAAGCATAGCCGTGACAATGGTGTGGAAGTCCAAAAGATGTTTGTTAGGATCTTCATTCACCATGCCATGGAATTTTGGTAATTCTCTAAGCAACCCGGCTTTATCTCAAATGTAGAGTTCGTTTGAATACACCCATGTTGTGTATCAAGCCTATGAGAAGCTAAGTCCTTGAGTGAACGATTTGCATCACCCATTTCTTCTTCTTCTCGTTGTCGGAAAATCTCTTCTCCTACTTCCTCCTCGTGCTCGTCCGTTGTGCCTTTACTTGGTTGGAGTATTGTCCGCGTCTAGTAGCTATCCCGCACCTTGGATAATTCCAATCCTTAGAAGCCAGAGATTATGCACTGCAAAACAATTCTCCAAAACAAGTGAGAAACAAGACAAGAAACGAAAAGCAAAGATAAAAGCGAAATTATAAAAAGAAACTAAAAACTTAATAACAAGCCGTATGCCTCCCCGACAGCGGTGCCAAAATTTTATCGTGTGTCAATCCGTCAAAAATAATTTCACTTTCTTACGCACTAAATTTAAATGAAGCACAAGGTAAGGAAGAGTTCGTATCCACAGAGAGGCGTTTGTTGTTATGTAAATTTCGATTTCTAAAGTAACCCAAGGTATGTTTGTTGTTTAAGAACTAAAAAAAATAGTTGAAAGCAAAGTAAATAATTTGAGAAATCAATAAGGAGAAGATATTGGTCAAGGGATAGTATCATTCACAAACATGTATTTTCATCAATGATTAGAATTGGTATTTTAATCTCGTATTTATTAAAAAGTCCTAGGATATCTTGATCGCAAGTATAACCCGTTAATTCCTGTTTTCATCACAACCACATTAAAAGATGCTTATGTGAATTCTTCGTCGAAAGCAACCTAAAGTGTAAAAGCACAATTAAGTTTAACTCCCTAAAAGCATTAAGATTTATGGAATAAGACTCATCAATGCAAACGAATGTGTAAAAGCACTAGACGTTTTAACAAAAGTTATGATTCACTTGTGACTAGTAGGATGTATCACTACAAGCACTAACCACAATTATGCTACTTAGAATCAGGGATAAACAACTTTTTCGTATTGAAAACCCTAATATAGCTCTAGAGATGAACACAAATCGGATTGATTCCGGACTCAACCTAACAAGTTTTCAAATCTTATAACACTATTAATTGTGAATCACAAACAATAATTACTGAGACAAAACTAATTCATTGAATCAAAAGCATGTTGAGAAATCAACTTTTATCCCATAACCAATAAGGTGTTTAGCTACTCATAGCTATGGAGTTCATCATCATCAATATTCAATAATAAACAAGGAAGAAGAAGAACAAAACCAAACCCTAGAAGCGTAAACAAAAGTGGCTCTCCAAAAATTTCCAAGCAAAAAGATATCCCATAAGTTGTAGAAGTCCTTCCCTTTTATAGCTTTCTCCAACTTCTAAAATTAGGTTTAGTCTTCAAAGTCCATTAGGTGAGAGTCCACCAAGCCCACAAGAATGAAAAACCCGTGTAAAAATACGCCCAAAACGGTCGCGGAAATGCGGGATTATGGCCAGAATCGGAAAAGTCGCCGGAAATCGGCCCCGGAGACCGGCAAAGTCCGCCCGGTCACCGGTCAACGGGTTGGATCGGTCGGGTCAACGGGTCAACTCGGTCAGCACCGAGTCAGGGAGAGTCAACTCGGTCAGACCATGACTCAGATGTGAGTCAGCTGTGAGTCAGGCTGATTCTGGTTAGCTAACTGGTTGTCAGGCCAAAACCAGTTTGCCAGGCCATTGCACAGGCTTGCACTCCTTGTGCTTCACCAGCACATTTCCAGCCATGATGGCTATGCATCTTTCAACTCTGGCCTGCAATCTGAGCTTCATAATAAAATCTAGCCAACATACACCAGTTGCAACTGAATCTGAGCTTTCAACTTGAATCCCAAACTCTATTTCATGAACTCCAAACACCAACAATTCTGATATACAAAGACCTTCTCATCTAGGCACTACTTGCTCTCACAGTAACAACACCAGCAATACCAACCAGCCCATCTGCCATAACATCAGTTCTCGCCACTTCTGCAATCAACAGCAACAGCTCCTCAGTCCACCAAACAACTCTCTCCAATGCCATCATATCACCCTTGGCTTCAAACATTTCTCAATCCCACTGCTCAATGACCACAGCTTCTTCTCATCTGTGTAACTCCATCTGGCTTCAGATATTAGCAGCACCAAGCTTGTCTAGCTGCTTCTCCATCCCAGCTCCCTGGTTCTGCAACATCACCTGCTGTTAATTCACACACACACAGCTCTCTGGAAAATCAGACCTGCCATCTCCTTGTAATTCCCTGACCTTCACTGACAGAACCCATGCCAGCCATTTCTCTGTCTTAAGCTCAGGCCAACCTAGCACCAACTCAATCATCAACCACAGTTCACACAGATCTTTCCCCCTGAATAACCATTGCCATCCAGTCCAGTCTTAACCACGAACTCCGCAATATCCGCCGCTAATGCAAACACTAGGCAAATCAACACGTGCACAATTTCCTTGAAATGACTCCAGCTGCATTGCTTTTGGGCTCCATAAAAATCAAACAAACAAGCCACCACCTGCTTCAGCCATAGCTACTGCAATTCCATCTCAAAGCCAGCTTATCAACACCACCTGAGCCATCTTCAATCTGAGTACACCTCCTCTGCACTGTGCTTCTCTGCACCAGCTCTTTCTGTAGCTTGACACAGCTCCAGCTGAACCATGAACTGCAACAGCACAGCTCAACCTCAGTTCCAGCTGCATCATTTCCCATTTCAAACACCACCTAGAGCTGAACTGCAGTTTCATAACCACTGTAACAAAGCCAATTCAGTACACAGTTTCATCTGCATATCACACCCATTTTCATCTCCTGGCTCTAATAGCACCACAAACCCTGAACCATGAGCTGCAACCAGCACAGATCAACCTGTACCTAGCTCGATTTGCCTTCAATTGAGCTACAGCACTCTCATCCAGAACCAACATAGCAAATTCCACCTGCAACAGCACCACCAAGTCATAAGCCTCATCACCTCTGGCCATTCCCTGCAATCATTCATCCTAATGCTGCTTCAAGCCACCTGCAATTAAATGCCATCAACAATTCCAACTGCAATTCCTCACTTCCACCTTGAGTTCCAGGATCAATCACCAGTCCCATTAGCCTGCCGTCACCTGCCTTGCCCATAACACAACCACCAACTTCTCAAGCTCTAATCTCAGATTCAATTCAACCTTTACCCCTCAGATTTGGTCTCGGCAATCACAAAGCAGAATGATTTCGTTCTCATTGAATTTCTCCATCTTCTTCCCGGCAACAGGCAAGCATCAATAACCCATCTTGAATCTGTTCCAGTTCCACCAATTCAACCACCAAAGTCGATCTTCTCTAGCATCTCACACATCACATTGTTTTGGCAGCAATCTTCACACCTTTTCCAGCTCAATTAAACTCATAGACCTTCTTCATCTCGATCTGCTCCACAGGAAACTCTTTAATCAAATCCACAGTCACCATCATCAGATTCACAGCAGCCCTAGTTCAAATCTCAGTTCACGCACCGATCATTTCTCTCTTTGTTCTTTAACTGAGCTTCATCATCGACCTTCAACAGCGAAACCCCTCCTGTGATTCACTCATAAGCCAAACCCTTCAATTCACTCGATTAACAGCAGCCATAGTTCCCTCTCTCGCCTTAGGTGAAAAATAAAATCGAGAGAAAACTCCTTCTCTGGTTTCTAGGTCGTGTAGGAAATGAGCTGGTTAACTCCACTCAAGCAAAGTAGCTAAGGGGTACTCAAATAACTATAAGCACCCACGCTTCCGATAAAGGCCACCTCCAATTGCTTTGGCCTGTCGGTTCCAGGTAACCGACAGCCTAATTCTCTTCCGCTCCCTTGCCGCGTCTCAACCTGCTCCACATATAGCTCGCCTGTGAGATGACAATTTCGCCCTTTAGCTCAATTTGGATAATTTCTTCTTCTTTTCCTCCGTGCGACTCCATTGCACCTATAGAACTCAAAAGCACGCGTAAAGTACATAATTCACAAGAAAAATAGCAAAGACAGCATAAACTCTGTATAGTAAATACGGTGTATTCTACACCTATCAGCAAACAATTTACAGATCTTGAGTGCGTTATGGAAACCACCAGTATTGATATAAATATTAATTTAAATAAAGTCATTAATAATCTTTGTGATGAGAAACAACGATTGATAAAGAAACTTGATAGACTTCATTGTGAACTATATATCAAAATTCGATCTTTGAGAGGTATATGAAAGATAAAAGGCTCGTCAAGGGATATTGTATGAATTCGTATTAATAAAGAATATGTTGCCATGTTAGCTGACTCAAAGGCTATGTTAGAAAAAACCCTTGAAAATTTGAAGATCGAAAAGGAAAAATCTAGATTCTTAAAGAATCGAAGTCCTCTTGATTCTTGTTTTAAGAATTCTCGTAAATCGGGAAATAAACGAGGTCTTGGCTTTGTTAAACCTAAATCAAGAGGACTTCAATTCTTGACGGTGGGTTAAGATTTTTTTTTGAAAAGTTTACAAAAGGCATGACAAGAGATTTTTTTCTAAGAAAAAGTAATGTCAATCTGGGAGCTTTTTCTTAAAGTCAACCTCATCCTTTCAATGGTTTCTTGACAGTGGATGTATCCGGCATATGACAGGTGATCTTTCATGGTTGATGAATGCATATGAGTTTAAAGGTGGAAACGTGACATTTGGAGATGAGAGTTGTTGTTATATTAGCAAAAATGGGACGATCAAACTTTTGAGAGTTCCTGAAATCCATGATGTTGTTTACGTCAAAGGTATGTATGCTAATCTACTTTATGTTAGTCAATCTGTGAAAAATGCCATAAAATTATCTTTTATACTAAAGGATGTGATATTGAAGATAAATATGTGATCGGTTGTCAATCCGTCAAAAATAATTTCACTTTCTTAGTCACTAAATTTAAATGAAGTACAAAGTAAGGAAGAGTTCGTATCCACAGAGAGGCAATTGTTGTTATGCAATTTTCAGTTTCCAATGTAACCAAGGGGGGATGTTTGTTGTTTTAGCGAAATACTAAAGTAAAAATAAAATAAAGCAAAGCAAATAATTGGAATAATCAATAAGGAGAAGATATTGGTCACGGGATAGTATCATTCACAAACATGTATTTTCATCAATGATTAGAATTGGTATTTTAATCTCTCATCTACTAATAGTCCTAGGACACCTTGATCGCAAGTATATCCCGATAATTCCCTGTTTTCATCACAACCACATTAAAAGATGCATATGTGAATTCTTCCTAGAAAGTAACCTAAAGTGTAAAAGCACAATTAGATTTAACTCCCTAAAAGCAATAAGTTCTATGGAATAAGACTAATCAATGCAAACGAATGTGTAAAAGCACTAAACGTTTTAACAAAAGTTATGATTCACTTGTGACTAGTAGGATATATCACTACAAGCACTACCCACAATTATGCTACTTAGAATCAGGGATAAACAACTTTTTCGTATTGAAAACCCTAATATAGCTCTAGAGATGAATGTAAATCGGATTGATTCCGGACTCAACCAAACAAACAATCAAATCATATAACACTATTAATTGTGAATCACAAACAATAAAATATTGAGACAAAACTAATTCATTGAATCATATAACATATTGAGAAATCAACTTTATCCCATAACCAATAATATGTTTAGCTACTCATAGCTATGGAGTTCATCATAATAATATTAATTGAAAAGAAGAAGATGAACAAAAGCAAACCCTAAAGCGTAAACAAAACCGGCTCTCCAAAAGTTCCAAGAAAAATATATGATTTCAAGTATCACGAACCAGATCCAAGAAAAGAATAAGATTAGTTCTTTGATTTCAGGATAAAATTGGTGAGAGAGAGAGAGGAGATAACTTGTTCCTTGAATAGCCCAAAAACACCTCTGATTCAGAAGGAAGAACTTGCATCAGTATCTCAATTTCAATTCAAACATGGGTTTGATTCACACTCCATGTTCTGATAAATATTTACCATCCGAAAAGAGGAAAAAACGGAGTCTTTGTCTAAAGAAATGCGTTGAGAAATGGCGTAGAAGTCTTTCCTTTAAATAGCTCTCTTGTTTCCAAAATTAGGTCTAGCCTTCAAAGTCCATTAGATAAAAATCCACCAAGCCCATAAGAGAGAGAAACCCATGTAAAAAATATGTCCAAAAATACGTCGCGAAAAAACTGGTATTATGGCGGGAAATAGGCGGAATCCGAAGACGGAAATATCTCGGTGACCAGCAAAGTCCACCGGTCACGGATCAACTCGGTCAACTCGGGTCAAGGTCAGACCCGGGTCAATTCACTGAGTCGGGAGAGTCAGTGAGTCAGAGAACTAGTCAGCTAAGTCAGGTTGAGTCAGTCACTGCCTTGGCTGAGTGAGTGATTAATCTTGGCTCGGAGCCATAGCAAATGCACTCGATGTGCTGCACTATCATTGTGCTTCATGGTGCAATTTCGATCATGTTGGCTATCTATCCTGCAAGTCATGTACCTTACAGCAGCGACAACTCACTAAAACGGCACTAGCATCCATGCAAAACAATTTCATCTCAACTTTCGGTGACCTTCAATATCGGGCGGCAACATCAATCATAAATTCGATTCTGCAATTGAGAGAAACCCAACTTGTCATTCAAGCATTAGTGACACCATTGTCCTTGTGACTTCAACCAACCATTCATTCGATGTCCCAGGTTCGACTCATTCACAACGGTTCCATAACATACATCACATGACCTGCAAATTTACCTTCTAAGCTGCGGTACCATTTCTTTGCGAACTCCACCAAAACTCGAACCATAATGCCCATGGGAAAAACACTAACCTCAGGCTGTTTTCTTCAATGAGTTTACTACCGCAACCTTCCCTGAATTTCAATAAATTTACATGCCCTTATGGCAACAGCTAAGAGCTCCATAAAGCCCCTGAGTTATCACAAATACCGAAACCAAATAACTTTCCACCTGCAATTGCTTACAGCTGCACATGCCACCATAAACCATTAGCAGCTCCACCTGCCTGTCATTTATCACCACCAACTGCAACTCGACACCAGCTACGACCCTGCTCAATTTCAACTACCAGCACCAATTCATCTCATCATTCCACGCAACTCGGGTGACTCGGCACTCTATATCCTACAATTGCTCATTCTCTACTTGATAGCCAACAACTCGGGAACCCACTAGCTAGACCTCTTTCACCTCCATCACAAAACGCAGCTCTACAGCTCGCAAGTCAAGCACCGATTACCACGCCATTCGGCTCTTGCATCTTCATATATCAAGCCTTGGCCATTATCACTAACACCTCGACAAAATAGAACCCTAACAAGATCTATCGATCACCAATTGCTACCACCACTTCAATCTCCTGCATCCGGCAAGTAGAATCAGTTTACACGCTGGCCAAGCCAATTTCAATTCACACTCACCTGAAATTCTCTGTCAAGCACTAGCCCCAAAATTCCATTTGCAATCACCATTTTCAAAACACGCACTTGAGATGCCTTCTGTAACATCTCATGTTCAACTGGGAAGTAATACAACACAATCAACACCTCTTTAATTCACCTGTAACTCCAGCTGCACCAGCTTAACCTCAGATAGCATCACTACCATCTGTAGCTCCCTGCTGCTACAACATCCAGCCTGCAACTCATTGCCAATCAACACCATCTGAATTTGCATCATCACTAAGACCTTCACTTTCTACTTCAGCTGCAATCCCAAATTTTCCAGCTTCAATCTTCAATTTCTTCAAAGTCACAGAAGCTAACCCTAATTCTATTCTTCAAAAGCACCAACACAACAAATTCCCATATTAACTCCACCATCTTCTCAAAATTTCAATTCGAAACCCTAATTCCAACGATTCTTCTCACTCCTCCAACCAAACACGAATTTAGGGCCAACCCAGCTCAAATTCCAACTCTTTAATTCATTACAGGGCTTCAATTTCTCCATTTCAGCAAACCCTAATTCCAACTACTCCTTCTTCTGTCTCAATAGCAGCAACAACATCTCTAACCCTGTTAACTTCTTCCATTTCTTCCGACTCGAGTGATTCAACACAAACTCGATTTCTACCTCAGAATCAGATCCCCTTTTCTCTTCTTGAACAAACCCTAACAAATCTCATACCTCGACCTAATTTCTTCACAGCCACAGAAGCCCATAGACTTAATCTTCTTCTTCATCTGCCATCAAATTTTCTCAATCATCAATTCTCCATTTATGTGTTCGTCGATCTTACACAGAGAGGTCTCGGACAATGGCTTCCGTTTCTTTGCTTCTCTCGATTTCAAGTGGTGAGGATAAGAGAAAATACTCTTTGAATTCTCTAGTGTAGTGATGATAAGTACTATTGGCACCCGACAAATTGGATTGGGGCTAACCAGCTCATGTGTGGCTTGTCGGTTTCAGATAACCGACAGCCTAATTCTCTGTTCATCTGTCAGTTCTAGGAGACCGACAGTTTAATTTCCAGCATAGC
The DNA here is from genome assembly GCA_023531295.1 of Papaver armeniacum. NCBI lineage: Eukaryota > Viridiplantae > Streptophyta > Magnoliopsida > Ranunculales > Papaveraceae > Papaver > Papaver armeniacum. The sequence continues at coordinate 16,917 of JAJJWW010006053.1, read as the reverse complement.
TCCTCTTGCACAATCTAGCCTGCTCCAAATATCTACTGTGAATTGACCTTCTAAGCTCTCTTTTTTGCTTTAAATGGGTGATTTCTTCTCCTTTTGTTCTCGGTGACTCCATTGCACCTATAAAACTCAAAACCAAACATAAGATACATAATTCACACGAAATATAGCAAAGAAAGCATAAACTCTAGATAGTAAATACGGTGTATTCTACACCTATCAATTGGTAAAAGTAATTTTTCATGGCATTCGTGGCAAAAATAATTGTTATCTTCTTGATATTCAGTTTAATCTTTGTTGCAACTTGACTAAGGTGTAATCAACCCAATTTTGGCATGAGCGTTTTGGTACATCAGTTATCGCCTCCTTGGTAATATCATTAGCAAGATAATCTAGATAAGAGGAGGAACCATTACATCCGAAGTAGGGCCATCTAATATAGAAAGTTGTAAATTTCTCCTAATATTAGACTTATCTACTGCAAGTTTTTGGAGAATACAAGCAGGTGAGAGATTATCCCAATTTGTAACAAAAGTTAAAGTTTTAACATATTTAGCAAGAGTGTCTCTTTTACCTAGTCTAGACACAAAATGGAATCCCAAAAATTGTGACAGTCTCTAACTATTTTTGATGCTTCTGTAGAGAAGATCTGCTTCTCAAGAGACCTCAGAATTCTTGCCCTTTAAGAATTTGAATAAGCTTTCGCAATATCCTTCAATGCTGAAATTTCTGATGTTTTTTTCCTTAGCCCACACCAATGCCTGATACACTCCTACTGCTTTTGCTTCTTGCGGGTATGGTGTGATTGATGGTCCTGGTCTCCCACTTTCGAAGTTTCCTGCATCATTTCTCAAAATTAAGGCAAAACTAGAGGGAGTTATAGCTAGTCCCAAGCGCATCAATGTTAATTTTTAGTGAGTGTTTCTCGGGTACTATCCAAATAGGTTTTGGTTTTGTATTGCTTCTATGTTGCTCCACCTGTTTAGTGAGTTTCTTATCCCAAAAAAGAATATGTCTTTGTATGTACTGGGTTAATTGGGTCACTTTTCTAGCTTTTAGCTCAAACACTTTGTTGCGTCTTTCTTTCCATGTCATCCACATCTTGGTTAAAGCTAATTCTAAAGAGATTTCCTGTCGTGGATTATGCGTCCAATCGTTATACAGGTCTAGTAAAGAGGTAAAAGGGTCTAGTTGCATGGATATAGGGTTAGGGGATAACTCCCATACTGCTCTAGCATAAGGCAAGTGGAACAATAAATGTTCTTTAGTTTCTAATTCCTCTCCACACATAGTACAATTAGGATTAATATCTGAAAATGCGGGGGTCACCCAACAATTCGTTTGGCAATCTGAGAGGACTTACTCCAATATACTTTCTAGAGAATCAACTAGACAGTCAGACTCAATCTAGAGTAAGTATATCAAAGATTTTAATATCTCTGTTTCACAATGTAATCAGCAAATCAAACAGATAGAAATCCGCGAGCATGATTATTATGTGAAACAACTTGAACGGTACCAAAGACCAATGTTCAAGTGTCAATCAATTTAAATCAACAACCAAAGGTTGGATATTCTAATTGATTAATTTTAACGCACAACCTGTGATATTTCAATTATATAACAAAATATAATGCGGAAAAGAAATAACACAGACACCAGAAGTTTTGTTAACGAGGAAACCGCAAATGCGTAAAAACCCAAATGACCTAGTCCGGTTGAACACCACAATGTATTAGCCGCTACTGGACTCTAGCCTACTACCAATTAACTTTGTACTGGATTGTAGTTGAACCCTAATAAATCTCACACTGATTCGAGGTACAGTTGCGTTCCTTACGTCTCTGATCCCAACAGGATACTACGCACTTGATCCCCTTAGTTGATCTCACCCACAACCAAGAGTTGCTACGACCGAAAGTCGAAAACTTGATAAACAAATGCATCTCCACGAGAAAAGTCTATAGATTGAATAAATTTGTCTCCCACAGAAATACCCAAGGATTTTTGTTCCGTCTTTTGATAATTCAAGGTGAACAAGAACCAATTGATAATCCGGACTTATATTCCCGAAGAACAGCCTAGTATTATCAATCTCCTCATAATTATCTTAATCGACTAGTGAAATAAGATCTTGTGGAATCACAAACGATGAGACGTTGATGTTTGTGATTACTTTTATCTTGCCTATCGGAGAAATTAATATCGAGTCAATGATTTCAATTGTACTGAATACGATAGAATCAGGCAAGATCAGAGCACGCAACTACAAAGAGAATAGTTGGGTCTGGCTTCACAATCCCAATGAAGTCTTTGAAGTTGTTAACCTACAGGGTCTCAAAGAAACCTAAGGTTAAATGAGAATCAACTCTAGTTATGCAACTAGTAACACACGAGAGGTGTGGGGATTAGGTTTCCCAGTTGCTAGAGTTCACCTTTATATAGGTTTTAAATCAGGGTTTGTAATCCAAGTTACCTTGGTAACAAAGCATTCAATACTCACCGTTAGATGAAAAACCTGATTCAACCAAGCTAATATATTTCAACCGTTAGATAGAACTTAGCTTGTTACACACAAATGAAATGTACCCTCATTTAGGTTTATGTAACCGTACCTAAACGTTTACACCATGTTGGCTCACAAATAGTTAACCGAGGTTAGCCATATGATTACTCTCATATCAACCTTATTCATCTTAACCATAACTAGTTCAAATGACTCAAATGAAACTAGTTAAAGAACCGTTCAATTGCTATATTCTCATAAAAGTATACAAGAACACAATTGAAGCAAAATCGGTTTGATTCACTCGAATCAATTCATGAACATTATAGCCACGGTTTGAAAAAATTGCATTCCTTATTATATAAATGTTTATGTTCATGTTCATAACCGATTTTATAACTTTAAACTTCAAGTATGCAAACATGTACGCATACTTGAAATACCCTACCAAGATTGGGTTACGCGTCAGATGCAAAGCTTATACCGAACTTTCAATCCCAAAAATGAAATTCTCGGACATGAAACCGTTCAGACGCCCGATGCAAACGTGTACGCATACTTAGGTTCCCGAATTTTTCAAACCAACAGGTACGCGAACGGGTGCACATACTATGGTTCCCGTTCATGGATTACATATGTCCAAGAGTGCACAACATGACATATCCAATAATGGTTAAGTGTTCTAAACTCTTATTTCAATCGTTGAAACTTTCTTAGAGGATGACAATAGTCGTTTTCACACACTATTAGCATCAAAGCAATTTTCAAGATATTGAAATAATCATAACAAAATATTCCAAGACTACACCAAATGATTGTATCACACAAACCATGTAAGATGTTACTCAGAAATTTTCACATGATATAAGATGAACTTGGTCAAAGCGAAAGCTTGCCAACACATATTTCGAGAAATATGTAAGCGAGATAAACTCAGCTCGAAATATATAGAAAACTATATCGTAATACGACTTATGTCTCAATATAGGAGATATAGTAGAAATAGACTTTCCAAGTGATTTATGAGTTTCAGTCTCCACATACCTTTTGTCGAAGAAGTTCGACAAGATCCCCTTAGTAGTTCTTCGTCTTCATATGATGAACGCCGTGAAGTCTAAGCTCAACTACACAATATATGTCCTAGTCCGAGACATCTATAAATAGGCTAGAAATCAAGACTTATAGTTTTGATCACTAACATTGACAAACATGCTTGAGATAGCAACGCATGCGAGTTCGACCAAGCAGTGCTCTAACAATATCTTCTACTTTACCATATAGTTTAACATTAGTAGCAATAACATTTTTTTAGGCATTTCCACAAAAGCACTTTTATCCTTTGTGGCACCTCTAGCTTCCAAATATATTTCCAAAAAGTGACAGGTAGAAGTAGACTAGTAATTTATGTGCCTGTTCCATTCAATTTATCATGCATATACTTGACAGTGTAATCCTCTGTTCTAGTAAGGGTCCATCTTAATTGATATTGCTTTGTGGCTCCATATACATCTATGAAAATATTTAGTTGCAGTATTCTTGTTGCAGTGTCCTTAGGGAAAGAATCTTTAATGAGAGAAGAATTCCAGGAAAACGAATCTGGGTTTAACATGTCAGCTACTAAGGACAGATGATCATTAGATGAATTTTTGTATCCTAGCAGAGTAGTATTAAGATCTGGTAACCAGTTATCGTCTCATATATTAATGCTTAAACTATTTCCTATTTCCCATATGCTATATTTCTGGACGAGTTGTAGTCCCTGGCAGATGCATTTCCAAATTCAAGAGCTTTTAATATGTAGTTTTACTCTTAGAGGGATTTATATTTAAAATATTTGTTCCTTATTGTTTTTGCCCATAGGGATTTTTTTTCTTTAATAAGTCTCCAGGCTAGTTGATAGGTGTCCTAAACACCTTGATATTTATCTATCATATATGCTTTATTTACGAGTTTTCTTGTAAAATATGTATCTTATGTTTGCTTTTGAGTGTTTAGGTACTTTGGAGTTATTTGGAGCAAAGAAGGAGAAATCATACATTTGGAGCGTAAAAGGAAAAAAGATCAATTCACGGGCGAGTGATACTTGGAGCCAGCTAAATTTATGCAGCAAAAGAGTTGAAGAATGATATGTCAGTTCCGCACAACTGACAGTTGAGCAAGATAACAGAATAGGAAGTCAGTTTTCTGAAACTGACAAGCCAAATATCACTTTGGTGGCCCTTATCAAGGAGAGTAGGGTGCCAATATCAATTTTAATCATTACATCCCTAAAACCTAGAGAATTCTCCTCATTATTGTGTCTGTCTAAAATTGAGAGACTAGAGGAAATAGAGGCGCAGTCGAGAGTAATTCAGATATCCATGAAGTTTGGATCGGAGATGATGGAAGCGGTGGTGAATGCTGGTTCGAATTGAATCTGTATCTTACACGAGAAGATTGTGGTGGTGATTCTGAGAAAATACAGAGAAATAAGAAGCAGATGTTGATTGAATTACAGAAATTGGTTTGTTGAGCAGTAAGATGGGTTTGATCTTGAGCGCGTTGTTGATGATTACAAGGGTTGTTGCTGAGTTGAATTTGAAGACTACACTGAGAATTGATTTTCTGCTGAATCGAGGTTGTTCGAAGGTTGAGAAGGAAATTAAGACTGGCTTTCTACTGCTGTGGTGATTCAGAGTTAGGGTTTCTTTTGGATTTTGTTGTTATTCTCGATTGATGAATGAACCTAGGGTTTGTGGTGATGATTAATAAAATAAGGGTTTGGAGATGAAATTACTTTCGTCGATTGATTATGAAAACAAGACAGGTTTGGGTTGTTGTTGGATTCAAGGGTGCATCGATCTAGGAGGAATTGATGCTGAGCAGACAAGAAAATGGGTTCTGGTGGTTGTGTCCATGTATGCAATATATCAGACTCATCTGAGAAATGTGTTAATGGAGCTGGTACTTGTGTGGATGACTGAGTTGCTGGTTGAGAAATAAAAGGAATGGTGTTTCAATTAGGAGATGGAAGTGAGTCTGTTGAGCTATGTTACAGGTGATGCAAACTGGTGATTGTTGCGGCAAAAAACTGTGATGATTTGCTGGCAGAACAAGGAAGAGATAAAGTTGTGTTTTAATATAGATTCGGGTTCTTGAACATAGTGAGCAATTGGAGCTGCTGCTACCAGTCGAAGAGATTTGTTTGAGCTACAGATTGAAGGTATTGTTGCTGATGAGACAATGAGGTTGGTGGTACTGGTATGATGGTGTGGCAGTAATGTGTCTGAGTTAATGGCTGGAAATAGTGGTAATGGTTTAAGCAGCTGTTGCAGGAGCCAATAAACCAGCTGATAAGAATTGGTGCAACTGACTTGTGGCAGTGAGCTGAGAAGAATGTGAAGAGGAATTACAAGGGTCGGTGATGAGCTAAGGAGATTGCAGGTTATGGCATGGTGGTTCGAAGTGATGGCAGTGATGTTGGTTTCATGAGATGAAGCTGATGCAATGGAGGAGTACTAAGCATTGCAGGCATTTGAGCAGATGTAAAAGACTTGGTGGCATTTGAGAAGATGTAAAGGACTTGGTGGAAAGAGTTATTGGAGCTGTTAACAAATAAATACATGGTGTGCTGAGAAGTATTATAGGAAATGTGTAAGTTGTTTGTGTATGTGGATTGCAGTTGGGTTATTTGCAGTTGCAGTTTCTGATGGCAATAAGTTGTGGCCTGAGTTAGGTGGTTAAGAAGATACAGAATATTGAGGAGATGTGCAGTTATTGCTGGTGCCATTGGTGAAGGTCGACGCGATTTGGAGATGAATTCAAATAGGTTTTGTGGTGTTGTGAAGGCTGAAGAAGAAATGGTGGCGGTTGAGCATGGGAATGTGGTGTTTATGTAGCCGAATACGAGATGGAATTGGTAATGAAGGCAAGGAATTGACATGGCTATGACAATGAATTGTTTGAGGCCTTGTTGCGTTGAGAATGGCAGTTTATTTCACTGCTGTTGATGTGAGATACTGAATGAAGGAGGTATGGCTGAGTTAGCTAAGAGTTGGTGATTTCCTTGGGTGAATCTGGTGGTGCAATGGCATGAGTTAGATGCATGTTAGGACAACAGTAAGTGAATGAATGAAATGGTGTCTGTTTGTTTGGCTGTGAATGTAAATTGCAGGGGAGATAGCTGGCAGCTGGTGGAAGTGGTTGATCAAGAGAATACGCTGTCAGTTTTCCAGAACTGATGGAGCAAAGGCCAAATATTTGATGGGCTTAGCATTGTTTGAGGCCCGAATGGTGATGGGCTGGACAGTTTTGGCCGAGAGTTAGAATTGGGAAGGCAGAGAGTACATAAAAGAGGAGTCGATTTTATTATCGTATCTTTGCTTCTACTTTGTTTTAGGGTTTAAACATGATATGTTTTCTCTTCCTTCTTGTTATGAACTCTAATGCTATGAATACTTAATTTTATTTTGGTTAAGGAATTAGTTGGTGTTAGAGCACTGCTCGGTCGAACTCGCATGCGTTGCTATGTCAAGCATGTTTGTCAATATTAGTGATCAAAACTATATGTCTTGATTTCTAGTTTACTTATGACTAAGTCTCGGTCTAGGATAGTTAAGTGCAGTTGAGCTCCAGACTCCATGGCGACCATCTTACGGAGACGAAAAACTACTCGAGGAATAAGTGGAACTTCATCCGACAAAAAGGTATGTGGAGACTTGAACTTATCTGTCACTCAAAAGTATATTATATCTCCCACTCTTGAGATAAATTCGTATAAGTATGATAGTTTTCATACATACACATTTGCTATTTCGAGCAAGTTTACTCGCGTATCTTTTCTCGAAATATGTGTTGGTGAGCTTTTGCTTTAACCATTTTCATCTTTACCCGTGACGAAATTCATGATGACGTTTCAATCTTGAAAATAGCTTTGATGACGATAGTCGTGAATAACGATTGTTATAACATTATATAAGAATGTTTCAATGATTGAAATGTAGAGATGAGATTACCAACTATGGATATAAGCATATATAGTGTGTTCGCACATTAGTGTATAAATCCATATGCCGGAAACCAAGTGCGTGCAGGTTGAGTACGCGTACCCACGGAAGTTTTCGAACCGAAAATTTCTGTTGAGTTTGTAAACTCAAATCCCAGGTATCTAAGGTATGCATACATGCGCGTACCCAAAGGTAGTTAATTCTCAAATCGGTAGTTCATGAGCTTAAAATAATAAATTATAAGGAATACAATCTTTGCAAACCGTGGCTATATTGTTCATGAATTGATTCAAGTGAATCAAACCGATTTTGTTTCAATTGTGTCTATGAATAAGGACCTAAGCAATTGAACAACTCTTGAACTAGTTCTTAGGAGTCATTTTAACTAGTTATGAGAAAGATGAATACGATTAATATGAAAGTTCTCATATGGCTAACCATTGGTTAACTATTTGTGAACCAACTAAGTGTACGTTTAGGTACGATTAATCAAACCAAAATGAATAGATTTCATTTGTGTGTGACAAGCTAAGTTTCGATCTAACAGTTGAAAGATATTAGCTTGGTTGAATCAGGTTTTCATCTAACGGTGATTATTGAATGCTTTGTTACCAAGGTAACTAAGATTGCAAACCCTGATTTTAAAACTATATAAAGGAGACATCTAGCAACTGGAAAAACAAATCCCCACACCTTTTGTGTGATACTAGTTGGTTTTGCTAGAGTCAATTCTCCTTTAACCTTAGGTTTCTTCTAGACCACTGTAGGTTAACGACCCGAAAGACTTCATTAGGATTGTGAAGCGAGGACGAAACTACTTTCTTATAGTTGAAGCGATCTTTTTCCATTTTCCATCGATTTGAGTTTAATTAAATAATAGACTTGAGATTATATCTCCGATAGGGCAAGATAAAAGAAATCACAAATATCTTCGTCTCATCGTTTGTGATTCCCGCAATATCTAGTTTCGCTACCATACGATTTAGATTATTGTGAGGTGATTGATAATACTAAGATGTTCTTCGGGAATATAATTCCGGGTTATCAATTAGTTTCTGTTCACCTTGATTTATCAAAAGACGAAACAAAACTCATAGGTTTATCTATGGGAGACAAATTTATCTATCATCATAGACTTTTCTGTGTTATACATATATGTTTATTGAAGTCTTCGACTTTGGGTGGTAGCAACTCTTAGTTGTGGGTGAGATCAACTAAGGGAATCAAGTCATAGTATCCTGCTAGGGATCAAAAGGCGTAAGGAGCGTAATTGTACCTTGAATCGGTGTGAGATTGATTAGGGTTCAACTACAGTCTGATCGAAGTTAGTTTGTAGTAGGCTTGTGTATGTAGCGGCTTAATACGATGGTATTCAATACGGACTAGGTCCAGGATTTTACGCATTTGTGGTTTCCTCGTTAACAAAACTTAAATTGTATGTGTTATTTCTATTCCATTATATTTTGTCATATAATTGAAATATCACAGGTTGTGCGTTAAGATCAATCAATCAGAATATCCAACCTTTGGTTGTTGATTTACATTGATTGACACTTGGATATTGGTCTTTGGTACCATCCAAGTTTATCTCTCTAGTATTTGATAAAGACTCGCAGATTTTCATTTGCTTGAGTAAATATCAAATCGAGAGATAGAGATATTAACTCCTTGATATACTTTTTATTAAGATTGAGTCTGACTGTCTAGTTGATTCTCTTAAAAGTATATTAGAGTTAGTCCATACAGATTGCTAATCGAAATTTTGGGTGAGGTTGTTGTACCCCCGCTTTTTCAATTGGTATCAGAGCAGGAAAACACGTTTAAGACCTCAAAAGTCTGTGTTTGTGCGATCTGACTAGATGGACAGTAAAGTCTCTATAAACGCTTCACCAGGAATAAACCACAATCTTAGGGAATGTTCTAAAACCCTTGTTATTCTCCAAAGGAAGTTGTATGAACAAATCCGGATCAACCGTGATTTTGCTGCAATGATTGCAATGCATAAGGATTTGACGTCTGTCAAAAATTCTTCAGTTTTGATAAATAACTCGTTTGATTCCTCTCTAAAGGATCATATTAAGTCAAGTGTTAAAAGGTTCATGCTTTGAGAAACATGATAGAAGGAAGAACTTCTCAAATAAGATTATTGATGTTGGCTCTTGTATGTTTTGTGAGTCTCACAATCACAATCAACATACATGTGCACGTTTTCAGAAAAGTATGAAAGTTGCGAGCAATCTCCACAAGAAAGTTGAACGACTGTTTACTTATCTAAAAAGGTGTACAAGACTAACAAGAAATCCTAGACATGAAAGTAGTGTTAGTATGGGAGCTTTTGCCTTAAAATCAACATCACCCTTCCAATGGTTTCTTGACAGTGGTTGTATCCGACATATGACTGGTGACCTTTCATGGTTTGTCTCCATTAGTGACTTTGAAGGAGGACCAGTTACCTTCGGAGATGGGAGTTGTTGCTACATTAGCAATAAGGGTACGATCAAGCTTCCCGGTATTCCATAAATCCATGATGTAGTATACGTCAAAGGTATGACTGCAAATCTTCTTTCTATTAGTCAAATTTGTGACAAAGGCCACAGAGTTGTCTTCAATGCAAATGGATGCGACATTGTAGAAAAAACTGAAAAAGTAATTTTACAAGGAACTCGTGGTAAAAATAACTGTTATCTCCTTGATACTCAGTTTGACAATTGTTGCGATTTGACTAAGGTGGAATCTACACATCTATGGCATGAGCGTTTTAGTCACATCAATTATCGTCTTCCAACTAAGATCATTAACAAAGAACTTGTTAGAGGAGTTCCCAAAATCAATGCAAATATTGACGGTGTATGTGGTGCCTGTCAAAAGGGTAAACAAACGAAAGTTCACCATAAGTCATCTCGAGATATTTTCACTAAGGCTCCACTTGATTTAATCATATGGATCTCTTCGGACCAATTCAACAATCTACTGTTGGAGGAAAGAAGTATGCTTTAGTTATGGTAGATGACTACACCAGATTCACTTGGGTAGCGTTCCTAGCTCATAAGAATGAAACCCTTGGTGAATTTAAGATTCTTTTGTTAATAGGATCCGAGAATGAACAAGGTTGCAAACTAAAGAAAATTAGAAGTTTATCATGACACTGAATTCAAGGACACCAAAGTATTTGAATTCCGTGACAAAGCTGAGATTATTCAACAATACTCACCACCTATTACTCCTCAAACCAATGGAGTTGCAGAAAGAAAGAATAAGAATATTCAGGAAATGGCCAGGGTTATGCTCCATAACAAAAACAGACCTCTAAGGTTTTGGGGAGAAGCTGTGTTCACAGCATGTTACTTGATCAACCGTGTCTATCTACGGTCTAAAACCCTAAACATTCCATATGAGTTGTGGTATGGTAGAAAACCCAACTTACACTATCTTAGAGTGTTCGGAAGTAAGTGCTACATCCTAAAGATCGAGAACAAAAGGGAAATGTGATACTAAAAGCGTGAAGGTATCTTTTGGGCTATGCATCATAGTCATGGTTTTCAAGTATTTAATCTCGTAACCCAAGTAATGATGGAATCCGCTAACGTTATCATTGATGATATGCGACTTTCATCATATTTTTCTCTGCTGAATTGCCTCCAACTGAGACAATTGAGAAAGTCAAAGAAGTTCCGGATTCAGTTGAAGTTGTAAACACAGTCACTGATCCTGATATTTCTAGTGACGAGGAGAAAAACACTGATCAAACCGTGCATGTTGAACAAGAATGTGTCCCTCAACGACACCTATGGGTTCAAAGAAACCATGATCCTAACAGTATCATTGGAGGAAGATATTCTACTGCAAAGACTAGAGGACAACTTCAAAATCTATGCAATTTTGGTTGTTATCTTTCACATGTAGAACCAAAGAATATTGATGAAGCTCTTAGCGATCCCTTATGGGTGAATGCAATACATGAAGACTTAAATCAATTCCAAAGACAAGACGTATGGAAGCTTGTACCTTGTCCTCCAAATGTCAATATAATTGGCAAAGTGGATATTTAAGAACAAGTCCGATGAATTTGGCACAATTGTCAGAAACAAGGCAAGACTTGTCGATCAAGGATACTCACAAATCGAAGGAATCGACTTTGACGAAACCTTTGCTCCTGTGGCACGCCTTGATTCTATTAGATTGTTATTAGCTCATGCTTGTTTTATTAAGGTAAAGCTATTTCAAATGGACATCAAATCCGATTTTTTAAAGCGGAACCTTAAAGGAAGAAGTCTATGTAGCTCAACCCAAGGGATTTGAAAACCACGACTTCCCGAGATCACGGCCTTAAACTTAATAAGGCGCAATATGGGTTGAAATAAGCACCTCGTGCACCTTTTCGGGAAACTGACCTCATCTCTTCTTGGGAAAGGTTTTTCGAGAGGAGGAGCTGATAAAACGTTGTTTACCAAGTGGAATGGAAAAGATGTTGTGATCGCTCAAGTTTATGTAGATGATATCATCCATGGATCAACATCGGTGAAACTTGCACAAGAGTTTCAAGTGTCTCTTGGGAAGGAGTTTGAAATGAGCAATGTTGGTGAATTAAAATTCTTTTTGGGTTTACAAATTCAACAACACAAGGATGGAATTTACTTATCTCAAGAAAAATATGCTAAGGATCTTGTCTCAAGATTTGGCCTTGATAAGTCCACTCCTAAACTAACTCCCATGCCTACCACTGGTAAACTGCATCGGGATGATAAAGGTGTAAATGTGGATCAAAAACTCTATCGATCTATCATTGGAAGCCTTTTATATCTTACAGCTACTCGACCTGATATTGCTTTTAGTGTTGGTTGATGTGCTAGGTTCCAGCAAATCGAAAGAATCTCATCTTACGGCGGAAAAAGAATTATATGTTACATTAATCACACTGCAGGGTATGGTCTATCTTACACTTTTGATACTAACACTGATCTTACTGCCTATTCAGATGCAGATTGGGCAGGATGTGTGGAAGATAGAAAAAGTACTTCAGGGGGTTTCTACAATGTAGGACTGAATCTTGTAGCTTGGCATAGCAAAACAAAATTCACAATCCCTTTCAACGTGTGAAGCAAAAATACATCGATGCAACCTCATGTTGTACTCAACTTCTATGGATGAAACAAATGCTTGATGATTATGGAATCAACACTTTGGAATAATGAGAATTTTATCGACAACACCGGTCGGTCGCATAACGATGAAAATCCGATTGAGCACTTAAGGACTAAGCACATTGACATAAGGTATCATTTTATCCGAGATCTTTATGAAAATGGTATCATTAATATGGAATTTGTGCCCTCAGAAAAACAATTTGCTGATATTCTCACCAAACTATTAGATACTGCTAAGTTTCAACACCTACGACAATCTATTGGTGTCGTTCTGGTACATTAGTCTTCCATAACTCTTGCCCCTGCTCTTATCTAGATCCCTTGGGAAATTGAGTTTGGAACTTCTTGAATGTAAAGTATTTTTCCACATTTGTTTCTAAGTAGATGTATCTTCTAAGTATCTTAGTGTTATCTTGAAATCCTTATTTTCTCGTAAAAGTAAGGTCGTTTTTTTTGTTCTTTGGGAATGACATCAAATGGGGAGAGTTCTTTTGAACTTGAGCTTAATTGCCATATCTTTGTGGGGAGTGCGGCTGTGGAATATTTGAGGAGTTATCTTGTATCTTTATAAACTCCGTGATGAATGCATTTAGCTTCGGCTTTATGATTGCATCTAAACAAAGTTGATATGTACTTTTCTTTGGTATTGAAGTGTCTCCATGAAAGTTTTCATTAGGATCCCGTTTCGTACCTTTGCCAATTTTATTGACAAAGCTAGGAGAATTAATATGTAGTTCACACTACAAATACATATGGTTTTCGGATCATTATGTAAGGGGGGTGGTTTTGTGTTGAGGCGAAGTATTGACTAAGGGGGTGATACATATCACCATAGTATTATTGTCAAAGTTGTGATATGAGAACTTTGATATTGTGTAATAATACTATGACATTGTATAACAATGATCGAGAGCTTTTGTTTTCACATTATTATGTAGCTACGGAACTTCAACAACTATGATCTTTGAACTTACAACCTTTGGAATCATGGGGAGTACTTGGAAAATACGAAGTTTTTGAGTAATGTTGAAGCGCGAGAGATCAAGTATGTGGACGGCTTCAAAGTTTTATCTTTTGTAATCCATATGTATTGATAGTTTTGTCACTAAAATTGACAAAAGGGGAGTTGTTAGAGCACCTTTCTCGGTCGAACTACGCATGCGTTGCTATATCAAGCATGTTTGTCAATATTAGTGATAAAAATATATGTCTTGATTTCTAGTTTACTTATGACTAAGTCTCGATCTAGGATAGTTAAGTGCGGTTGAGCTCCGAGACTCCATGGTGATCATCTTACGAAGACAAAGAGAACTAATCGAGTAATAAGTGGAACTTCGTCCGACAAAGCGGTATGTGGAGACTTGAACTTATCTTGTCACTCAAAGTCTATTATATCTCCTACTCTTGAGACAAATTCATATAAGTATGATAGTTTTCATACATATACATTTCTATTTCGGTGAGGATTTACTCGCATATCTTTTTCTCGAAATGTGTTGGTGAGCTTTTGCTTTAACCATTTTCATCTTTACGTGACAGAAAGTCATGATGACGTTTCAATCTTGAAAATAGCTTTGATGTGATAGTCATGAATAAATTGTTATAACATTATAGAAGAATGTTTCAATGATTGAAATGTAGAGTTGAGATTACCAACTATGGATATAAGCATATATAGTGTGTTCGCACATTAGTGTATAAATCCATGTCTGGAAACCAAGTATGTGCATATGTATGCATGCGGTATTAGTGAAGGAGACGGGTTAGTCGTACCCACGAAAGTTTTCATCACCCAGAATTTCTGCTTGGGTTTGTAAGTTTGCAAACTAGTAAACCAGTCACCTTAGAGTACGCATGGGAAGTTTTCGAACCCGAAAAGCTTATTGATTTGTAAACTCAAATCCGGTAGCTAAGGTATGCATACCCGTACGTCATACCCAAGGTGGTTAATTCTCAAATCGGTAGTTCATGAGCTTAAAATAATAAATTATAAGGAATACAATCTTTGCAAACCGTGGCTATATTGTTCATTGACGCGGGTCGTAGGTGCAACCAAATTAATTAATATTTCCACTCAATTAAAAATAATATAATGGAAGTCAAGTTCGCTCCCACGAGGAGCAAGAGACTTAGTTGTAAAATTGTCACAAAAAGGGGGTAAAAGCAAAAGAAAATAAACAAAGCAATTAAAAGATAAAGTTGAAAGCAATAAGAGAGCATAAGATCAAGGAATCCTTCTTCACAGAAACAATGATTAAAGTTATGTTCTTTCACTTATTAGTCACGCATTATCACTAACCGTAGGATAGCAAGGTGTCCGCTAGCTATCCCCAAAATCCTTATTTCACCGAGTAACAAGTCCGCTTAGTTAATGATTCTATCCAAAAAGAACCACCTTGAGGTTCACATAAGATGTAATTCCGAATGCATTAAGATTTATGAATTCAGGTTTAGTACTAGTAGTTAAACTCTGGTCTCGCTTGGTTCACTTTCTCTAGCGTTGTTTCTACACAATTGCTCCACTAATCCTCCGCAAGGTCTTGTGTTTTTTTACTTGTGTAAAAGTGTTGAGAACGATTACGTATTCCCAACTTATACTAGATATGTATCAATTAACAAATCAATTTAAAGGCACTCCAAACAATCTATCAATAACATGAGGTCTTTAAGATTACCTATTAGTAAAAACAATGATAACTGGTGAAAATTTTCAAGATAATTGAGCAAAACCAAATTATGTTAAGAACTAGGAATTCATCCTCAATCAATAAGAAAATTAGCTACTCATGCTTTGAAATCACACAAATAATAATTATTAAAAGAAGAATTTTCAAATTCACACAAGTAATTAAAAAGAAAAATCTAGAAAAGGGGCAAAAACACAAGTGTTGTGTGTGTAGAGAGGTGTTTAGAAGTTGTAGAAAACTTCTCTATTTATAGGCTTCAATATTCTCCAAATTCTAAGGAATAACTTTTCCTTTGCAATTCAATTTCCAATTTCAAGCTTTTCTCAACTCTTCCACCTTCTCTTTCCAAATTTGAGTCCACCTCCATCCAACCCCAAGCCCAAGTCTTCACACCCATGAGAGAAGTCCATGAAAATTATGGAATTTTGCTCGCCGAAAATCGGGATCAGGGCTTTAATTTGACCGGAAACGTCACCACGGCCACCCAAAAATTTCTCCGTCAAGAGAATATTCGACTTAATATTCTCGTCGTCCTCCGTTAGGACTACCCACAAGTCAAACTTCGGGCCAATCGCCAGCCAACCGGGTAGTCGTAGAGGAGCCGACTCGAGTCAGCGGCCTCTTGGCCGACGAAGTGGTCTCGATCTACTGGCCGGGATCGCCAACCGAATCGAGTTATCGTGATCGTGAGTCAACTCCGCCGTAGAGGAAATTTACCGTAGTTCTCGTCTCACTCACAGGACTTCCCGGCCAATTTCAGTGCCTCTACTTTCTTCACCCGCTAAGAATCCTAGCATTCATCTATTCATTCAGCATTCATTCAATTGCAAAGCTTCAAACACCACTACTCTTCACGCCACAATCACTATACTCTCACCATCTTTCTCGAGCTTGACTAACTGGCAAGAGACTCAATCGATTATCTTTATTTCGCCAACACGAGCTCGTCATCATCATTATCATTCCTCGAGGCCCATTGCTTATCTCGCAAACTCCTCGCTATCCTCATCAAATCTTCAATCGATGCAGAACGCCGACTCATCTTCTTCTAGATTTGAATCCGACCCGACCACAGATCCATCTACTCGCTCGATCTACTTTCTTGACCGAAACATTGATTCGATCAGCAACAACAACCCCCGAGCTCCTCCTAACACCAACAAGCACTCTATCGATTTTCTCGATCTGCTCTCTCATTCAAGCATCAACTCGGGCCACCACAATCGAACCCCTTTTTCTTCCTCGGAATCATCATTAGGCAGCTTCCTCGTTTCCTCCACTCTCTCATCGATCGGGGCCGATCGACTTTCAGATCATCTTCTTAATCCCCCGAAAGTCGAACCCATTTTTTTCTTTTTCGGCTTCTGGGCTTGTTCTTCTCGAAGTTTCCCATCTTCCTTCTTGATTTAGTAGCACGCTGGCCGGCCGCTTCTTCTTTCTCCCCAGCTTCATCACTCTATGAGCAGCCACTGCTCGGTAATGCTTTCAACCATTTGCCTCCATCATCTCGAGAAGCCAGCCTTCATTCTTTTCTCCATCCGCTTCTCTTTCATTCCGCCAAGTGAAAACGAATCAAAGAGAAATATTTCTCGCTTTTA